>CANXYI010744396.1:0-20550 GCA_948208565.1 Hura crepitans | reverse complement strand
CGACATGTAACATATGTAACAAAAAGCATTGGTTACAATGTCAATCTAGTAGAAGAGATAAGTGTTTTTCTTATTGTGTTAGAGACCACCACCAAAGAGAGTGCCCTCAGAGATAACCCGAGGGTGGTTACACTCAGGAATCCACAATGGCACCTCATAATAGGGGTCAAAGATAAAGGAAAGGGGATTATCCTAGTTCCAGTTAAGGCACTAAATTAGAAGCCTCTGCCCCACCTAAATAGTATGCTATCAGAGCCAGATAGAAGGCAGCAACACCAGATGTCATAACTGATACTTTTTTCTTATTTAATGTTCCAATTTCAACTTTGGTAGACCCAAGATCCATAGATTCATATGTATGCACCATATTGGCACAAGATAAGGGACTGAAATTTGAGCCTGTGAGCAAAGATATACAAGTTAGTAATCTGATAGCACAGAGTGTGCATGTGAATAAAGTATATAAATAGTGCCCTTTAGTGATTCAGGATTACTTATTTCGTATGGATTTGATTGAACTACCTTTTCATTAATTTGATGTGATTCTAAGAATAAACTGGTTGTCAAAGCATTGAGCTATGCTTAATTGTAAAGATAAGAGGCTAATCTTTTAGACTGCAAAGGGATAAATAGTGATAGTTATAGGTGAGAGAAATATTGTGAATAATCTCATCTCAGCTATTATAGCATGAAAGTCATCTAAAAATGGTGTAAAACCTACTTAGCTCATGTCATTGACACTGATGCTTCCACCTTAGTACTTGATGAGATTCCTATGTCTAAGGTTCCTAAAGTGTTTCCTATTGAGTTGCCAAGTTTTCCTCCATAGGGAGAGCTTGATTTTGAAATTGAAGCGCACCTTAGTGCAACTCCTATTTCTATTACTCCTTATCAAATGGCACATGCTAAGCTAAAAGAATTAAAGGTGCAATTATAAGAACTGTTGTGTAAGTGTTTTAATAGACCTAGTGTCTCACCTTGGGGATCACTTGTGTTGTTTGTAAAGAAGAAAAATGGCTCGCTTCGACTGAGTATTGATTATAGAAAGTTAAATAAGGTGATAGTGAAAAATAAATATCCTTTGCCTAGAATAGTCGATCTTTTTGATCAGTTGAGAGGTGTAGATGTATTTTCAAAAATTGACTTAAGTTTTGGATATCATCAGCTGAGAGTTAAGGAAGCTGATATTCCTAAGACTGCATTTAGAACTAGATATAAGCACTATAAATTCTTAGTAATGCCTTTTGGACTCATAAATGCCTTGGTAGCCTTTATAGATTTAATGTACAGAGTATTCCAACCTTACAT
Source organism: Hura crepitans (assembly GCA_948208565.1). NCBI lineage: Eukaryota > Viridiplantae > Streptophyta > Magnoliopsida > Malpighiales > Euphorbiaceae > Hura > Hura crepitans. Next base: position 19,242 of record CANXYI010744396.1, on the reverse strand, counting down.
AGATCAGTTTGTGGTAGTGTTTATTGATGATATTCTCATATACTCTAAGACTAGGGAGGAACATAAGCAACATCTTAGGTTTGCATTATAGACTCTGAGAGAGAGATAGTTGTATGCCAAGCTGAGTAAGTGTGACTTTTGGCTAACTAAAGTAGCTTTTCTAGGACACATAATGTCAGTAGAAGGTATTAAAGTAGACACCAGTAAAGTCAAAGTAGTAGTGGAATGGGAATCTTTGAGGAATGGGACAAAGATATAGAGCTTTTTGTGACTAGCTAGATATTACAGAAGGTTTGTAAAGGGATTTTCTTTAATTATAGCCCCTTCAATGAGACAAATTAGGAAGAATGTGAAATTTGAATGGGATGATGCGTGTCAGGCAAGTTTTGGGAAGTTGAAAAAGATGCTAATAGAAGCCCTTATCTTGATTTAACCTAAACAAGGTAAAGACTTTACAGTGTATAGTGATACCTCACATAATGGTTTGGGTTATGTACTGACGTAAGAAGGAAAGGTAGTTGCCTATGCTTTTAGATAGTTAAAGCAACATAAGAAGAATTATCCTACTTATGATTTAGAGTTAGTTGCTATTGATTTTGCTATGAAATTTTGGAGGCACTATTTGTATGGAGAGAAGTGTTACATCTACATAGATTATAAGAGTCTCCAATACCTTCTCTTTTAGAAGGAATTGAATCTGAGGTAGATAAGATGGCTAGAGTTAAGTAAGGACTATAAGTACCTACTATATTACCACCTAGGAAAAGCCAATGTGGTAGCAGATGCTCTGAGTAGGAAATTCATGGTAACTTTGAGATCTATGAATGGTAAATTATAGTATACCAAGAAAAATGTTGTATTGGCTACTTTACAGATTAAGCCAGACTTTAGACAGCAAATGAAGGAAGCATAGGGTAGAGATGAGTCAATGATAAGTAAAGTTAAAGAGGGGAAGGCACTAGGATTTGAAATGAGGGAAAATGGATAACTATATTATCAGGGTAGGTTATGTGTACCTAGTACAGATGTCCTAAGGTTACAGATATTTTAAGAGGCTTATAAAGCTCTTTACGCTATGCACCCTGGTAGTAATAAGATGTATTTGGATCTGAAGCTTCAGTATTGGTGGTCAGGCATGAAGAAAGATATGGCAGAGTATATTGCTATTCGTCTGACATGTCTATAGGTAAAGGCTAAGCATCAAGTTCCATTTGGATTGCTATATCCTACAGCAATAACAAAATTGAAATTAAAAATAGTGACAATAGATGTTATAGTGGGATTACTTATGGCCAAAGGCAAATGTGATGTTATATGGGTAATAGTTGATAGACTAACCAAGATAGCTCACTTTATCCCTATCAGGATGGACCACTCTTTAGAGAAGTTGGCTAAACTGTATATTGATGAGATTATTAGACTTCATGGTGTACCTATGGCAATCATTTCCAACAGAGATCCTTGATTCACTTCCAAATTTTGGAAGAGCCTGCATAAAGCCTTAGGTACTAGATTGACCTATAATATAACCTTCCACCCTCAGATAGAAGGACAATCAGAGAGGGTGATACAAGTGCTTAAAGATGTGTTACACAGCTATGGTATGACATTTAAAAGTAGCTAGGATCAGTATTTGTCTTTATCTAAGTTTTCTTATAACAATAGCTATCAAACTAGTTTGGGCATGGCCCCATATGAAGCATTATATATTAGAAAGTGTAAAACTCTATTGTGTTGGAGTGACATTAGGGAAACCAGGATGTTAGGAGTTGATTTGATTACAGATGCTGAGGAAAAAGTTATAGTGATCAGAGAGAGACTAAAAGTTGCAGCTAATAGGCATGAATCCTATGCTGACTTAAAGCAAAGAGATATTGAGTAGATTGTTGGATAGAAAGTGATTTTAAAAGTATCCCTATGGAAGAAGGTCCTCAAATTTGGGAAAATTAGGAAGTTGAGCGTCAAATTTATTAGACCATATGAGATCATAAAAAGAGTGGGACCTTTGGCATACAGATTAGCTTTGCCATCTGAACTATCATAAATTCAAAATGTGTTTCACATATCAATGTTAAGGTGGTATAGATCGGATCCCTCCAAGATAGTCCTAGTAAAAAATGTAGAAGTGTAACTTGACTTAAGCTATGAAGAAGAAACTATATAGATACAGGCTAGAGAAGTGAAGCAGTTAAGGAATAAAACCATTCCTTCAGTTAATGTCCTTTAGAGACAACACAATGTAGAAGAAGCTACCTAGGAGTCTAAAGTGTAGATAAAGGCTCAATATCCACACAAATTTACTCTACGTAATTTCAAGGATGTAATTTCTTACGAGGGGAAGAATTGTAATACCCATAAATCTAGTCTCTATGAGCAGTGCCATTGAGGCCAAAAAGTGTTCTCGGAGTGCCAAGTCACCTTCATAAGGCTTGAGGTAGAGGTATTGGTCTTGAAACTTTAAAGGCACCATAAAATGATAAAATTGAATTAATTTAAAGATTTAGTAAAACTAATAAATTATATTAGGCTATAACCAAGTAGGTTATAGGCTTAGATGGAGTCGAACCAAGAATAAACTGGGATGTGCACAGACATACTTGAAAATGCCACACCATAGAGGTTAAAAATTCCCCTGAGTCCATTGATGAAAAAATTTTTGAATTCTGAGGTTGTTTGAAAATTTTCTAAATTTTTGTGTTTTGTATGTAAAACGTAATTGGTTAACTGTCCCATTAGTGGAATTTGATCATGAAAATTTACTAGCCTTTAAATCAGGCCAATCAAGGATTTCTAAAACAAACATGACTACTTTTAGAGCTCTGAATGATTTTTTAAAATTCCCCAGAGTTTTTGCCAAAACTAAGTTTTTTTCAATTGTTCAAGTGGCATGTAAGCCCCACCTATGCAACCTCAACCACAATAAAAGGGATAAGGTGACACATGGATGGCCACTTGGCAAATTCCATTCACTCTCCACCAAAATTCCTCTTCCTTCTCCTTACTACAACCGATAACATTCTAACCCAAAAACATTATTTTTATCTCCTTTTCATGCTTTTTCATAAGACCATTACAACCAAAAATCATCATAACATTTGAGAAATTGAGTTTTTAAAGGTATTGGAGGTCATAGGAGTGGCTAGAACTCATGAAAATTCAAGGAAGCTTAAAGTGTCAACAAATATGACTAAAAGGGCAAATTCTTTTGTGTGTAAGTGTTTCAACCCTTTTTATTTTAGTTCCTAGGGTATTTGAAGATTTCAAGAATAGTTATATGATTGGAACTTAATTTGGATGAGTGTGTGATTTTTGGTGAACTTTTGAAGGAAGGATGGCATGTATGGGAATTTGGCATAAAAGGAAGATTAAGTGGTTTTCTTTAAGCTAGAAGGGTTGATTTCAACTCCTTTGGTAGTGAGGTATGTAAATCTAATCCATTCAATGTATGTGAGGTTGAATTACCTTGAATAATGCTTAGGAACTTTTTATGGAATTAGTATATTAGGTGGTTTATGTGTGTAATTTAATGGACTAAGTGTATAACTAAGCTAATGATGTGTGTAATGAATGTTTAGGATAATATTTGGATGGAAAGAGTGCATGGAAGAGGAAATTCAACAATTATGTCGAGAGCTATGTGTAATGAATGTTTAGGATGATGGTTAGATGAAAATAGTGCATGGAAGAGCGAATTCTTCATTTAGTCAATAGCTTTGTATTGGCATTGGTGTATGTATATGGCTTGAAATGGTGTTATGGCATGTTAGTTAATGTATATGGCATGATATCTAAGGTATTTGGCATGAATGATGATTGAACTTTAGGTGTAACTAGTGAATTTAAGTTTTTGTGGGTGATTTCCTTTGGTCGAGGTGTGCCTTGGTGTGTGAGTGAGTGTGTGGTTTGTATACATAACTCATGGAATAGTTTTTGGCTTGCTATTGATAGCATGTGAAGTATGGGTGAAGAATTTGGTGAGTTAAGGCTTGTATGTGTGTAGGTATTTAGCCGAGGCATGTTTATAGGGTATGTTAGCTTAATTTGCATAATAAAGGCCTAATATGTGTATAGTCATGTTTTTATGATGTCTAAGTAGATGTAAATATGTTTGAATGAGATAGAAAGTATGAATAACGCAAAAGGGAACTTGTGGCTGAGAGCTTCCAAGGTATTGGGACATAAAAATGAGTTATGGCTTAATGGCATTTGTGTGTGCAATGGCACGACATTTGTGGCATTTAGTACATAGCATGACTTAGGTTGAAATTCATGGTTAGTGTAAAAACAAAATGAACAACATATGGGACATGTTTAAAGTATGGAAAAAAGGATTGAAAATTGAATTTAAAAAGGAGTTAAAAAGGCATGTAAAATGATTGTAAAAAGGAAATAACATTAGGCATAGATTGTACCCTAAAGTGGCCTATAATGTGATGATTTTGTGTTTTGGCATGTAAGCCATTTGTATGGCAATTGGATGCCTTTCTTTGAGGTTAGCTTTAGGTTTATGTATTTAAGTGATGATTGGTGCAACTGGCACGAGAAAAGGACTTAAAATGACCTTAAAATGGCCGTTAAAACTAAGCAAAAAGACCTATAATTGTCTCATAAAATGAGATTTTGGAATAATAATTAAAATGTTTATTTAACATGGAAATATTTAGGTCAAAATAATAGGCTAGACTAGATTTCATATGCATGCAATTTTGCCTTCGGAATTGAATCAAACAGTGACAAAATTTTATAGATTTTACTCGGTAGGGTTAAAAATGAGCTATAATTGTCTAGGTCAAAAATTGGCTATTTGATAAAATTTTCATTTGTCTATTTTTCACATCATAATATTATAAAAAGATGACTAGTAAAGAAATAAACTTAAAAATGTTGTTAAATGGCCCATTATTAGATGCCAACTAAATGGTTTAACTGGTCAAATTAGGATTAGCAGCCGCTAGACTGATTATCAGACTGGGCCAATGCAGTTGTCTAGGTTTATTATTGAGCCACTGCACTAGTCCATGGGGTAAACACTCTTTGTTACTAGCACTTTGATTGTATATTCAATTATGTTAGTGCAGTGGTGAAGGTCCCTAGAGAGGCTATTGCACTTGTCTGCTAGGTAGACCAAGATGGATTATTTTATATGATCAACATTGTATCCCCTTGGGATGTTCTTATGAACTAATTCTTATAAGCTATGTTAGGTTGGTGCAATGGTCAGGGTCTAAATTATGGGCCATTGGATAACTTTCAGTTCCCTATTGTTCTAATGTTTGTAAGTGTAGTCTACCTAGTAAGGCCTATTTAATAATTTAAATAATGCACTTAGAAATAATGGCATGATTGATTGAATTATAGAAGAGATTGAATGAATTGTTTATAGTGGCATTTTAGTAATTTTGAGCAAATAAGACAATCCATTTATATGACATCAAGCATGAGGCATATGCTTTGCACACTATGCCTAAACTATTAATTTTAATTGCATATATGTATTAAATCATGTTTTAAATGGTTTAGATTTTCTTATTGAGTTTTATACTTAGCATACCTATATTGTGGCACATAAGTAGCAAGGATATACAAGCTAGCATCGATGATCATGCAATGTAGCTACACAATAGTTGAAGGGTAAAGAAAGCTATTTTCTTTCTTTTAGTAGTGGCACTCATGTAATACCTTGTAGGTTTTAGGTTAGCATGCTTAAAAGATGCTATGTCTATATATATAACCTAGAAGTGATGTATATAAGCTGTTGTGGTGTTTGTTTGGATTATATGAAAACTTGATAACTATGGGCCTGAGGCCTTGTGTGGTTGTGTGCTAATATGTTAATATGTGTGTCTAATGTTGGCTGTTGAATGATTAGGGGACAAGAAGGAGGTTTTGTTAATTTGTGACTTATAAAAGTGTTTTAATAGGTGAAAAAAATTTTGATATGTGAACTGGGTAGCTATCATGCTGTCCATTTTTCTATGACCTATAAAGTGGTAGTGTATGCCCTATCTGAGTCTGTCAAACCATGTACGAATAAGCTTAAGGATTTGATTAGACATCTAAGCAATATTTGTTAGAATTCAAGAATAGTCTATAAGTGTTAAAGAGTTTTCTCCTAGTGTAATCCTAGGATAGGTGCCTTGTCGGGAAGTGCCCCGCCTATTGGGTTTCTTTAGGAATTCAATAAAGGGTATCATATGAATTCAATAAGAATCTCACATCATGAACACATCTTGATTTCATCTACACTGTCATTTTATACTAGGGACTTTATAACATGTTTTAAGACATTGTAAATAATTATAAGTAATATATAAAAGTATCACAATATAAAAGAGAAATGCCTTATAATATAAATTTACAAGGTTTGAATATATTAATATAACCTTATTACATGAGCTCTAAGGCATAATTCTGACAATCTCCTATTTGAATTAGAGCCAATGACCCATGTACTTAGTGCTTATTGAATTTACATATTAATTAAACTTTCCTTGTGATAGTGCTTTTATGAGAGGATTAGCTATGTTCTGAGTTGTAAAGACACTTTTAATTTTCACATGTTGTCTATCGATAATCTCTCTCATTAAATAGTAGAGTCGAAGATATGTTTAGATCATTGATGAGATCGTGGTTCATGAGCTGATGCAATAGCCCAATAGTTATCACAATATAATGGTTTGGATTAATATTGCTTGGAACCACTGCATGTTTTGTAATGAATTTCTTATTCCAAATGGCTTCCTTAGCTTTATTGAAAGCTATTATATATTCCACTTTGATTGCAGAATCCCTAGTCATATCTTAATTGAAACTCTTCTAAACAACTGCTTCTCCACACATAAAGTATACATATCTGGATTGAGATTTCTAGTCATTCTTATCAGATTAGAAGCTGGCATTAGTATACCCACTAACTTGTAGATTTCCTTCTCCATAAATCAAGAATAGATCCTTTGTCCTTCTCAAGTACTTAAGGATATTCTTCATAGCCACCTGATGTTTTTTGCCATAATTTGATTGGAATCAGCTTGTGACACTCCGAGAAAATGCTACATTAAGTCTTGTACATAATATTGCATACATGATAGATCCTATAATTGAAGCATATAAGATCCTGCTCATATGCTCTCTCTCCTTATATGTCTTAGGATACATAGATTTAGAATGGTGTTTTCCATGCAACATAAGAATATAACCTTTCTTAGAGAGATTTATACTTAACCTCTTTAGCATCTTATCTATGTACATAGACTGTGAAAGACTTAGCAACCTTCTAAATCTATCTCTATATATCTTAATCCCTAATATATAGGTTGCTTCTCCAAGGTCTTTTGTGGAGAATTATTTACTCAACAAAAACTTGAGTGGCTAGAAGATAGAGATATCTTGAACTCCTAATTGTTACACCCCCTATGCAATTATATAAAAACTGGGCAAATGACATTACTTCCTAAAGATCACCCATCTTAGAATTTCTTTGACCAGCTTTTATTTAACTTTTACTGAAATCAAGATAATTCCACAATTTTATGCTCAATAGCTAATTTAACTAATTCACATTATTTAACTAGTCATATGACACTCATAATCTAGTTCGTTCTAGAATTTCTAACTTATTTAGTAACATTTGTATGCACTAGTTCTCTCTATCTAGCAATTTACAAGTATCTCAATGATATTTATACCATTCTACCCATACAACCCATATTATTATACATGATTTCCATTGATGTTTTGTCTACAAAATGCAAAAATAACATACTCATATATGGATAGCCTTCAGCTATACTATTGATCACCTCACATTGCTCATCTGCTTCACTACCTATGTATTTGAAAATTGATAGACTAAGTATACACTCAGTTGTGAATTTAGCAAAACATGCATTGTATCATGCATACACTCATTAAATGCAACATGCATTGAGAATATATTAAAATATTATATCACTATGCATGCACTGTGTCTTATCTCAACATTATCCTCTCCAGCTAATTAACCCTATAAAACATCATATTATTAATATTGGTAATTAATAATATATTTTATTAAGGAAGTTTCTCGATTCTAATCTCAGTTTTTATCTTTCTGTTATTCTTGTACAAACCTTCCTTTCACATTATCTACATCTTTTAACTTCATCACTCTTAATTTATCCATTTAAGTGATTCATTTTCTAACACTATTTCACTTTTTGATCACCATATAAGTTTCCATCATTTATTAGTCCTTAATAATTGAGTTATTCAACTCATTTAGCATCAATTGTAATGCAGCTCAATTTATTGAGTACCATATTGTTAATTCACCTCTTAATTCTTTTTATATCTTTTCTTCCAATTTTTGTTATACATTATCTAGGTTAATCTTCAATGTTTAAATCTAATTTTTCTCTTTAATATTTATCTAAATTCCACAGTTTACTTACCAAATTGTATCCCATTATTTTTATTTATAAATATTTATCAATCAATAAAATATCATATTTCAAATTCCATTAATGCCATTATGTATCGTTAATTAATCCAAAAATTATTTTCAATTCATTCTAAGGCCACTCATTAAAAGACAACTCTGGAATCACTAGATGGTAGGAATCACTCTATACAGTATCCCACATTTTAGAAATGAGTGTCAATACACACCCTCTGTCTAATAGTAGGGATCAATTTTGAAGAACCTCCTAATACCAAAAATTGGGATAGCAGGGATTAGCCCTTAAGGACCTCCTACTATCCCATGGGATTGCAGGGATAAACCCCAAAGGACCTCCCAATATCTTAAATATGGGATAGTAGGGATCAGTCTTGTAAGACCTCTCAATATCTAAAATCTCATCATCAGTGGATAACAAGGATCAACCCTATTGGACCTCTCAATATTAATAACAATATAAGTAGCTGAGATTAGTCTTATGGACCTCCAAATGCCTAAAGTGTGTAGGCTCAAATAATGCTCAGTAGCTGCACCCACCATACATAGGTTAAAATCTATTCAGACCTAGCCTCTAGTAGTTACTAAATGCCTAGTTTACTGGTTAACCCATCTAATAGGTGTTTCACTAACATGGGCCAACACAGTATCAATCCTTTACTTTAATTATCATCTATCATTCTTATTATTTTCTAACTTAATTTAGAAAATTTTCTCAGCACTTTAAGTCGTTTATTTTAAACTTTAGTAATTGCTCAATATACTTTTAGATTAGTTTTATCTTAAGCATCTCATTAACTTATTTTATTACCTTCATAAATATTATTTATTTTACATCTCATTACATACCTATTTATCTCTTTTATCTCTAACATATACTACTCATGTGTTAATTGCTTTAAGAAATAATGCCACCTGTTTATACCCTACATATTTCTTTTATGTAAAGTAATTTAATCAATTCTACTATTTTTAGTAATTCATAGTCATATATTTTGGGGCCACTATTAAAATTAACATTTATAATTCATACTTTACATTCTTAATTCATATATATAATTGCCCTTATTTCTAACGTATCATTTTAATCATTGATATATATGTAAACATGATATTTTACACATAAGTTTATATGGCATATAATAGTATACTTACTTTGAGTCTTCAATAGTCAACTTAGGTAATGGCTACTTGTTTGCCATGTTTTATACTCTCACTCTTTAATATTAATAATTTAAACCTTTAACATATCTTGTCATTATAGCTACATTCAAACAACTATTTATTCCTCACATTTTGTTTCCTTTATGTAACTCACATGTTCCTACATCCTTATAAAAATTTCTTTATTATTATAATTTACCAATTACTTATTTATCACTTGATACCCAGTTTCATTAGTTCACTTTTTCAACCTATTATGTACATTTTTATGTTTCGCTTTGTGTTCCTTACTAACATAACATATTGTCAGCTTTTATCTTATTTACTTAAATTTTTGTTTACTAAACTACATTATTACTATTACATTTATGTAATTCCCTTTAAAATTCCTTAACCTTCCATCCCCTGCATTCCTACACTAATATTATTACCATAATTTTCATATTAATCAAAATTTAATAATTCATCATTTTCCTATTCTTCACTTATTTACTTTACATGAATGAAATCTTCTACTACATTACCATTACTTCTATACCAATTATACACAATTCAACATATATTCATAAGATTTACCATTCGGCGTACATGTTAAATCACACATCCATAATGTTTTCATTCCATTTTCTTTACATAGCCATTTATTTCACTTCATTAGAGTTATTTCCAAATTCATGCCATTCAAACACATACACACATTCAGACACCTAAATTTCCATAAACATATACATACACATGAATTCCATAACACACAAAATACAATCCATGTTTCACTCAGCTACATAATATGTTGATGCCACTCTGAAACCCTTACTTTCCTCATTCTCTTCCATTTTTCCATCATTTTCCTATGCACCACTTTTAAGGATCATTGTAGAAAATTCCCACAAAATTCCACATTGCACCAAACAAAATTATCTTTTCATATATAACATCTAAACCTCAAATACTATTTATGAAAAATAAGAAACCTTGGAAAAATTCTCTCACTTACTAATATGTCACTTTTCACTACATCATTATAACTATAATTCCGAGCAATATTTTTTTTTGTTTCTGTCACTTGGAATAGCTTTAAGAGGTTATAAAGGCTAAGTGTCATATAATTTTCTTAAGGTTTTAATGTTTATAAAAGAGGAAAAATGAAAAAAATAGATGGATGGCATGGGAAGAGGAGGCATTAGCTTTTTTTAGAGATAGAGGGTGAAGGATGGCTCTAGAATCATTTACACAAACTAACACCTATAGCCCTTTTTATATTAATAAAATCAACGGTCTTGATTATGCCACTCGGCAATCAAATGGCCCTAATTAATTCTATTTTCTTTTAAAGTTTTAAAAATTTTAATAATTTTTCTAGACCTCTAAAAATCATTGCCTTTGTGCTAAAAATCCTCAGTTGTACCTAGTTAGGTCTCCCTAAAATTTTTGGTCAAAATTCCTTTGTGAACTATGGTAACTATGCACTTAAATAAAAAATTCCCAATAATTATCAAATGAGCTTAAAAAATTAAAATTCCTTCACTAATGGATTTATTAGAATTTTTTAGCTTCAAGGTGTACTATTTTTAGGTTCATTCAAGCACTTCTTAGATCTGTCTTAGTGTAACCTCAATTAAAGTTACTATTCACTAGTTATTGACCTGAGACAATTTATTAGTTCTACCAAAATTTTTAATTAACTCATTTTCACCATTTTCTAGCCCGTCAAAGTTATATGACCTGTATTCCCTTTTAGCTACCATATATTACTCCAGCATCCCAGGAGACATTGTCCAAGCACTTTTTGGAGCTGTCTTAGCATAACATCCATTAAAGTCACAATTCATTAGTTCTCGACCTATGACTATTTATTGGTTCTACTAAAATTTTTAATTAACTCATTTTCACCATTTTCTAGCCTGTCAAAGTTACATGACCTATATTCCCTTCTAGCTACCATATATTACTCTAACATCCCAAGAGAGGTTATTTAGAGCTTGTAAGTACTATTTGTGAAATTGCAATTTACGAGCATTGTAATTCTTCCCCTCTTATGAAATTTCAACTTCAAAATTTCATTAGTTGTATAGTCTGCTACTATAGTATCGATTATTTATATTCCTTCTTTCTAATAGGTCTAAAACTTTATGTCTAAGACTGTATACATTCCCTTTTACATACAACATTCTACCTACCTTTAAGTGACAAATATCTCATAATTCATAGGGTCTCTTTTATAGTTTCAATCCTATATCTTCACATCATAAGGTTTCTCTAAGAAATTTCATTTTGATATTCATCTATTCATAGGTAGAGCTCCCCTATTATGGCCATTAATTTTACCACTTCAGATTCAATCATACCCTAACATTAATAGTTATATTGCCTAGGGTAGTATCATAGGATTTTGAAATTTTACTCTTATCCTCTTTTACTACCTTGTACATAAAACACCGTAAGAGTGTGCCATATATATGTATTTCTCTCAATACCAAGTTTTACATCTCTTTATTCACCCAATTTGATTTACTTCACACATGAGGTAATTCAATTATATTAGAGCCTCCTATCTTTCAACCATCCTTAATTAAACTTCTTTTAAGAGTTTTATGCATTAAGGCATGTGTTCTTACTCTTTCCTCATCATAGTATCCTCTCTGGTTCATATTATCTTGTCTCATTGAAATAAATCCTTCAATCATTTTTCTCTATATTTCACATTTTTCCTAACTTCATTATCTTCCTTAATTTTATATTTATCCTCTGTGGTTATGGCTTAGAGACATTTAAGAAGGCCTTCCTTAATAACTCCTTTTTATGCCTTTACTAGTTTTAACATTGTCTACCTCTCTATCACTTTTTCATGAAGGCCTTTACTTCTGGTAATTATCTTCATTTACTTCCCCTCTTAGGACCTTAAGTGACAATGTATCCTTACTTCCTCTTTAAACTCCTTCAGTACTTATTTAGCTATCTTTATTTCTATATAACCCATTTAGGGTTTTTGCTTTATGCTTTTACGATTCTTCCTTATTTAATTATTGTTGTCCTTTTTATTGTATCTTCTATTGAGACACTTCACTCTCATTTTAACAAGTTACCATATATTCCTCACTTGTCATATCTTTCTTTCTAATTATTTCTAATTAGACTAGCTTCTTCCTCTTTTCAATTAGTTCTCCCTCCATGTGCAATTTCATACTACCTTATTTCAATTACCTTTGGGTTATTTACTCTTTTTATCCCTATTCTATCAAGTCCTTTCACATCAAGGATATCAATATGCCATGGTTAAGCTATATGGCACATATGCAATAATGATAAAGATGTCATGCATGCTGTAATGCAATTATGCAAAATACCAATATGCAACTCATGTTAAATAATGCATAGCCTGAGCCCGATAATAAATGCACCAATAGAAGAAAAAAAACCCTCATCTTTAAGGATAATGACAAATATCTTGTATTCTCAACACTGTCATGTCTCTCTTACTATTTTTTGTTTATTTTAATCTTGCTAGATACTTAAGTATTTCCTATCTCATTTCTTTGTCACAATACATTTGTGTTTTTCATTAGCTCTCAAGGTGCTTTGTCCTTTATCATTAGGTTCCCTTTCATTAATTCCTATAACTCTCTTTACTTTATAAGTACTTATGTTTTTCCCTATTAGGGTGATTAGTAGAGCTTGAAAATAATTTGGTTACCTCATTTAGTAGTTTAAATAGTCACCCATTATAACTATGTGAAAACATTTAGTCTCCATAATTGCGTCCAATATTCTTTTCATTCTTTCTTATATGAACACCCAGTCTATTGCCATCTTTCCCCCTTTCTAGGGTCCTTAGCACCTTTCTTTAGTTCACAACTATGACTCATTATTTGGGATCACTAAACCTCCCTTCATTAATTTATCTATATGCCTCTTTCTTAAGTATTCATGTAAATCTATTAATAATAACCACTAAACTCATTACTTCATCAAAATATTATTTGCCTCATATATATTATCATATTCTTAGAAAAGTATTCTATGTCCTCATCCACTATATTAAATCTATAGCTATAGGAGGAGAGGATTACATACCATCATCACATTATCATTCTTGTGCACTACTCCCTTCTCAGGGGAATTCATTAACTTTCCTCACTAGTATTTTACCAACAATATGCAGTTTTTAGCAATATAGTAGCTAGCCATTCATCTTGTAAATCCTATGGCACTTATGCATCATTTGCCCAGAATTGCTTAAACCAACTCTGATACCACTAAATGTAACACCCTCTACCCAATTATATAGGAAACTAGGCAAAAGACGTTACTTCCTAAAGGTTACCTATCCTAGAATTTCCCTAGCTAGCTTTCATTTAAATTTTACTAAAATAAAGTTAATTCGTTAATTTTAAGCTCAACAACTAATTTAACTAATTCATATTATTTAACTAGTCATATGACATTCATAATCTACCCCATTCATTTATTTCTAACTTATTTAGTCACGTTTATATGCACTAATTCTCTCCATCTAGTAATTTGTAAATATCTCAATGATATTTATACCATTTTGCCTATACAATCCATAATATTATACATAAGTGCCACTGATGCTTCATTTACAAAACACCACAATAACATACTCTTACCTATATAGCCTTCGGCTATGCTGCTGATCACTTCTTGTTGTTCATCAGTTTCACTACCTACATATTAGACAATTGATACATTGAGTATACACTTAATGGTCAATTTAGTGAAACATGCATTGCATCACACATACACTTATTACATACAATATCTATTAAGAATATATTAAATTATTATATCACCATGGATACATTATGTCTTATCTTAACATTATACTCTCTAGCTAATTAACACTATAAAGCATCATATTATTATTACTATTATCAATAGTTAATAATATATTTATTAATAAAGTTTCTTTGTTCTTATCTTGACTTTTATCATTTTGTTATTCTCATACAAACCTTCCTTTCACCTTATCTACAATTGTTAACTTCATTATTCTATTAATTTATTCTATTAAATGATTTAATTTCCAACTCTAATTCCTTTTCTGATCAATTTATATGTTTTCATCATTTATTAGCCCTTAATAATTGAGCTATTCAGCTCGTTCAACATCAATCGTAATGTAGCTCTATATATTGAGTACCATATTTTTAATTCAGCTCTTACTTCTATTTATATCTTTTCTTCTTCTTTCAATTATACTTTATCTAGGTTAATCTTCAATGTTGAAACCTAATTTTTCTCTTTAATATTTATCTCAATTTCACAATCTACTTACCAAATTATGTCCCATTATTTTTATTTATGAATAATTGTCAATTAACAAAATATAATATTTCAATTGCCATTTTATGCCATTATGTATTATTAATTAATCTAGGAATTATTTTCAATTTGTTCTAAGGCCTATCCTCAAAGGACAACTCTTGAATCACTAGATAGCGGGAATCACTCTATATAGTGTCCCATATTTTGGACCTTAATGTCTATACACACCCTTTGTCTAATAATAAGGTTTAGTTTCATAGAACCTCCTGATATTAAAAATTGTGATAGCAGGGACCAACCCTAAAGGATCTCTCAATATGTTATAAGATAATAAGGATCAACCTTGAAAGACCTCCTAATATCCAAACATATGAGATAGTAGGGATTAGTCTTGCAAGACCTCCCAAAATCCCAAATCACTTTATTAGTGGATAAAAGGGATTAGCCCTATTGGACCTCTAAATATCCATAACAATATAGGTAGCAAGGATCAGTCCTATAGACCTCCCAATACCTAGAGCATATAGGCTTAAATAATGCTAAGCGATTGCATCCACTATACATAAGCTAATATTATTTTATATATAACATCTACACTTCAAAATACAATTAAGGAAAGGTAAGAAACCTTGGAAAAATTCACTCACTTACTAAGTTATCACTATTCAATCTACCATTATAACTTTAATTCTAAGAAATATTTTTTTTCTCACTTAGAATAACTTTAGGAGGTTGTGAAGGCTATGATTCATATAATTTTCTTGAGGTTTCAATGTGTATAAGGGTGGAAGAATAAAAAAAATAGAGGGAAGCCATTGAGGGTGGTGGCATCAACTTTTTTAGAGAGGGAAGATGGCTATTGAATCTTTTGCACACACTTACTTTTACACCATTTGGCAATCAAATGACCCCAATTAATTCTATTTTCTTTTAAACTTCTAGAAATTTTAATATTTTTTTAGATCTAAAAAATCATTGCCTTTATGCCAAAAATTGTCAACTGTGCCCAATTAGGTCCTTATAAAATTTCAGGCCAAAATTCCTTTAGGAACTATCATAATTATTCACTCACATAAATAGAAAATTCCTAATAATTATCCAACAACCTCAGAAAATTAAATTTCCAACACCAATGGATTTGTTGGAACTTTTAGCTTAAGGTTGTACTAGTTTTAGGTTCATCTGAGCACTTCTTGGAGCTGCCCTGACACAACCTCAATTGAAGTCACTATTCATTAGTTCTCGGCTTGAAATAATTTATTGGTTTTACTAAAATTTTTAATTAACTCATTTTCACCATTTTCTAACCCATCAAAGTTACATAACTTGTATTCCCTTCTAGCTAGTATATATTGCTCTAGCGTCTCGAGAGAGACTAGCCCAAGCTCAGAAGTAATATTTGTGAAATTGTGATTTATGGTTATTACACCCTTGATCTTTTTGTAAACACATGGTTAATCCATATTTTGTGGAAAATAAAAAATTTTGATTTTCTCATCAAAATGGATGTTCGAGGTCTTAGATACTTGCTATAATCTATAAATGGATCTTTGAAACTTGCAGACCTGATCGCCATCTTTAGACATTAAACATTTGGGTTGTGTCATGTATACTTTTTTAGTCTTCTTCTTAAAGACCCATTTACACTAGATGGGATTTATCCCTTTAGGTAGATCAACCATGTATTATCATACATTGAACCCATTTTGGATTTCAAGGCTTTGAGCCTTGAGTTTGATTCTGGACTCTTCAAAACCACCTCATAACTAGTAGGCTTAGGGTCATCTACTATAATCACTTCCTTGTCCTTGTCCATGAGAAATCCATATCTTTATCAAATAGCCCTAACCCTAGTAAATCATCTAGGAACTTATGTTTCCATTAGTTTTTCTATTACTTTATCACTATAGGTAATAAAATTAAAGTCAGTTTATTGATTTGCTTTAATTTGTGAATCTTAAACATCATCAAATTCAATTTTATTCCCATTGTCTTTCATGAGAAACTCTTTCTCTAGAAAGACTATATGCTTTGATACAGAATTTTTTGTTCTAAAGGATGAAAGAAGTAGCATCCTAAAGATTCCTTTGGATACCACCCAAATAAGCATTTTTCAGACTTAGCATCAAGCTTATTTGACATTGTTCTCTTTATATATGTAGGGCATTCCCATACCATGATATGTGAAAGAATAGGTTTCTTGTTATACCATATCTCATATGGTGCAACATCAACCAACTTTGATGGAATATATTTAATATATAAATAGTAATTTCCAATGCATACCCCAAGAAAGAGTTAGGCAAGTTTGTAAGAATCATCATGGATCAAACCATATATAATAGATTTCAATTTCTCATTTCAGATAAACTGTTATGCTGACGTGTATATAGAGGAGTCCATTGAGATAATATACCATTATCTCTTAGAAAACCCTAGAATTCTTGACTTAAGGATTCACCACATTAATCAGATTAAAGAGTTCTAATAGTCTTACCAAGTTGTTTCTCAACCTCGTTATTGAATTCTTTGAACTTTTCAATAGCTTTAGATTTGTACTTTATCAAGTATAAATACTAATATCGTGAGTGATCATCAATAAAGTTAAGAATAATAAGAAACCTCCATGTGTACGTGTTGTCATTAGACCACATATATTTTATATGTATGAATTCCAATAACTCACTTGCTTACTCACCCATTCAAGAAAATGTTGACATTGTCACGTTTCTAAATAAACAAAACTCACAAGTATCATATGCTTCGTAATCAAATGATCCCAAACTACCCTCCTTGTGAAACTTAGTCTTGGATTTCTCATTTATATGGTTAATGTGACAAAGCCATAGATAAGATGGAATTAGGTTATCTATCATAGATCTCTTGGTAATAATGTTATACACTTTATTATCTTTATCAAAAACATAAATTCCATTAGATATTGTACAATAACAATAAAACACATTATCCAAGTAAATAGAACAACCCTTGTTCTTAGTAATGAAATTATAAAAACCTTGTTCAACAAGACAAGAAATTGAAATAATGTTTCTAGTTAAAAAAGGAGAACATAATAAATTTTTTTGAAATTAATACAAGTATAGAAGGTAAAATATAATGATATGATCTAATAGCTAGTGCAACAACTCATGTATCATTCACTAGGTGTAGGTCCATACCTTTCTACTGCTTCTTAGCCCATACATAAAAGAAACTAAGGGAAAACCACATCCGATATCTAATAACCATGTTTGGTTATCAATAGTAGTATAAATATTAATTTTAATCACATTAATACCTAAAGTTAAAGCAACTTTTCGCTTCTCCTTCTCATAAGAGTCTAAGTAGGCCTTATAGTTACACCTCTAATGCCTAAATTTTATGTAATGGAAGCATGTGCCTTCTATGATAGTCTTCTTTCTAGTAGTCGAAGGGTAATAACAACTTGTCTTCCTTTCTTCTTACCAATCCCACCTTTGATACCAATTGTCTTCTTATTCTTCTTTTTTCCCTTAGAAGAAGTAGAACTAATAACAATGATTGCCTTAAAAAGATTATTTCTTAAAGATATCTTTAGTAGTCTTGAGCATATTGATTATCTTGGGAATTGTAGATGTGATCTTGTTCATCTGATAATTAAGCATAAAACTTGCACAATTATCAGGCAAACTTTAGAGGATTAAGTCTATACTTAGTCTATATCCATCATAAAACCTTGAGCTACCAAATGCTCTATATACCCATTCATCTTTAGCTTGGGATGGGTGGCTAAAGTTCCATCTACCATTTTTCAATAGAATAGGGCTTTAGAGATCTCATATCTCTCAATCCTACTTGACTCCTCAAATAACTCTTTGAGGTGAAGTAGAATTATAGGAGTATCCATATGCTCATGTTGTTTTTATAGCTCAAGGGACATGGGTGCTAGCATAATACACGAAGCAACATCCATGTCCTCTATGTGCTTCAAATATACATGTTGCTCATTAGCAAAAGCATCATCAGTAGGGATAATGGGTACTAGCTTCTTAATTATCTAGGCCAACTTTTCACTCAAAGAAATTTTAAGGCTTCTAATCAAATCTATGTAATTAGAACTAGTATGATTATTAGCCTCAAGTATGGATCATGAATTTAAGTTTAAAGACATTATGGTAGTGATGTTGCATGTGAAAATGAAAGCCTATTAGAGTATGATCATGTATATGTATGAAACAATTTTAATGTCTTTAAATATCATTCATTACTCTAACTATTTTACTGCAAATCAATAGCCCTTACTAATTGATTTGGGAAAGCCTATTGAATGCTTTCCTAGTGGGTTAGTATCCATTTTAGTAAAGGTTAAAACCTTAAGT
>CANXYI010744379.1:0-21528 GCA_948208565.1 Hura crepitans | reverse complement strand
TTGTCAACTCATGAAAGATCTTCCTTATTTGATTAAAACATGAATTATGTACTGTTTAAGTAGTTAAGTTCCATATAACCAACTAGTTGATTTCATTTTTTGTATTCCTTCAGGTCATACTGTTTCACAAATCATGCCTTGTCGGCCGGACATGTCTGCCCTTAATTGCTGGAGACCTTGTTAAGAATGTTTCTAAGTCCCCCAGTAATTTTTTATCATCTTTATTTTTCAGCCTAAATGAACTGCTGAAAAGATTGAATCTTACACGTGTTTATATAGTTAGTGATGGAATGGACCTTGTATCGTGAAGTTTCTAATTTGGAAATGTTTGAAATGAATCCTGATGACAGATTTTGATCTTGGTAAATTTAGGGTTTTAGGGTGCTAGGAAATCAGGGATTCAGGTTTCAAGGATTTGGTTCGTTGAGTCACATTTAGAATTTCTTAGTAATGACACATAAGAACTAAAGAACCACACCTAGAATCCAAAGGGGTCTCAGCAGAGGAGAGAATCGAATCACACAATTCTAAAACAAACTGCAGAAAAACTCTTTACTCATTCACTGGAAAAAAATGCTGCATAGCTCTTGGTACTTGTAGGACTAAATTGTTCCTACTTTGGACTTAATGACTAATCCTAATTCCTATATTATGTGTGAATACTTTTGTAACTCAAATCAACTAGAATTTCTACTAAAAAAAAAAACTCTAAAAAAAGGCTATAAGATATATTTCAAGCTATTCTGGAAATTACAAAGAATACTGAAAATTATAAAAATATCCATACTCTAGAAGGAAGTAGTTTTAGGTGTAAAGGAGGCACTGCTGCATCATTACCCCATGGCTAATTGACTTTACACTTGAGGAACGTGAAAATTTCCTCAATTATAATACTGAAGAAGTGTCAAATGGGTGCTCTTTGATGCAGCATAAGATAAACCCCAAGAGCTTTTCTAATTTATGTTGGAAAAATCTTTTACTATACTATGATTAGAATAACTTTTCAACGTGACAATGTACAGTCATGAATGCACTAAATATGGTAAATATGGTGCCATGCATGGGATAAAGAGTCTACTTTACTAAAATAAATATGCTTGTATATCCTTTAGGCTAAAAATACTCGAGAACGTCTTGTAAATGTAAGGCGTACTAAGTTTCTTGATTGTTTGCACTTTCATTTCCTGAACAGTCATGAATGCACAAATGGAAATGTAGCCCAAATGCCATGCATGGGATAAAGAGTCTACTTTATTAAAATAAATATGCTAGTATATCCTTTAGGCTAAAAATACTCTAGAACATCTTGTAAATGTAAGGCGTACTGCTAAGTTTCTTCATTATTTGCACTTTCATTTCCTGAGTTTCATGTTATGAGCACCAATGTACTTAGAAATGAAATGCTTTGCTTTTCCTTTTTTTTGTTTTAAAAAAAAAACACTACTTCATAGAAAGTTTATGTATTTTGCATTGACCACCTGAATGTATCTTCTCTCTCTCACTTTTCCCTCTTGGGGGTTTTGGTTTTTTTTTTTTTTTTTGGGGGGGGGGGGGGGGTAAGGGGGTTGGCAACAGAAAAAATTAAGTTAATTAAATAAGCAATTTAAAAAATGGAACAAAAAGCTGTCTGCTTTTTGAGTGTCAAAAGTGTGAAGAACAACTTAGTTGCTAAAACTTTTTACTCACAGATCCAATTTAACTGTAAAAATAGTAGTCTGCTACAGCATCACCCAAGAAGTTCGAAAGTTAGTTCTGGATGGTTTTGCTAAGTATCAGGATATTCCTACCAAATGGTTTTGTAGAGTTAATTAATGTGTTTATATTGTCTGTCCTGAGGGTTAATAACTCTTATTTGTTCATTTTCAGTGCTGTGGGCAGAAAAGCGTTTTCTGAATTCAAATTGTCTTGCACTGTAAAAGGAAAATTCTCGTTGTGGACGAAGATACAAGGCATTGTGAATGCAGTGGTTGGACCTTGTGGAGGCTCCTACCAGGACTGTGTGTATTGTAATATTTCCTGACAAATGTATCTCAGGAACATTTTCTTCCAAGTGTAGACCCATGTTTCTGACTTGGTTAGTATATCTGCTTCCAACTCTTGTAATTAAATTTGATATTTTACAGCTATTAGGGTGAAGATGTCTCAAATGATAGATTTATGCAGCAGTCAATATATGTATCTGTAGCACTACTATCTATCATGATTTTCTCTGACACAATGTTCCCTAGTCCTTTGTGGGACATGCGTATGATGACGTCCATCCTTTGTTGGATCATATTCCAATCTGTGCTACTTTATTTGAATTTGGTTTGATTGGCATGTGTATCATCTTCTTCTTCTTGTAGTCCTTTTCCAATGTGGCTTAGAGAGATTTCCTTAGGCAGTTGGTTAATGAAATTGATATGTGATTCTAGTGTTATATGCAAAAATTTGTAAATAGTTAGTTTATTGTCTCTTTTTTATGATAAGAAGCTCAAGTAGCCTGAGGTGAAAGTGTTTGTTCAAAGGACAGGAAACTATAGTTTGCAGCAAGTGTTAATTAAAAAAAAGAGCTTAAATTTTCTTACACTGCATTTTTTAACAAGAATGTGGAGGAGACTTTGAAAGAGCAGAATGCATATATATCCTTTCTGAACTAATGTGATGGAAAGTATTTGGACATTTCATAATCCTGGACTTTTTGTGTCTATGAAATGGGGCGTAATAACTCACTTTAATTTTGCAGGCATCAATTATGTGTTCTTTAAGAAGGGTTTCAAATCTTAGTCCTTACATTTATTTTCATATCAAATGCTATATGTTCTAACAAAAAGATTTATTTCTGAAGTTGTATTTTCTTTGATATTTTTTTTTTCATTCTGAAAACTAGCCTTTTATAGAACAACCTCCTCCTTCTCCCTCCCTCCCTCTTCCTCTCTCTCTCTCTCCTTTTCTTCTGAAATGAAGTCTCATTTTCGGTTAGATTCTCATGATACAATTCTTCACTTTTAATGGAGTCCTTAAAATTTATGGAAATTTCAGTGTTAATCTTATTTCATTAGTCAACTCTAGATTTTGATACTTAACAAGATTTGTCTATCTTTATATTTATTTTTCTCTCCCTCTCTCCCCTCCTTTTTTAGGCCTAATGCTTTCCTAGAATTTGTTATTTTCCGTTTCCCCCTCTTCTAACTCTTCTTATGTTTCAAATTTTTAACATAACCTTGGAGACAACCATAGTAACATGGCAATAAAACTAAAATATGGACTAAAAAAATTTGGATTTAATGGTATTTCAAATGTAGCGAAAAAAAGAAGGAAAAGAAAGAAACAGGAAATTTAGGTGCGATATATAACAATAATCATAATTTCTGTTCTATAAATTTCCTTTTCCTCAAGGAATAATTTTTTTTTTTCAACTTTCAATTATATCTGATTTTTACTCAAGTTCAATATTATGCTGAAGAAATAGTTTTATGTTTTATGTGTATGGGTTTGAGTATTAGAAGGTAGAACGAAGGTTAGATGCAGGTGTAGAATCACATGGAGAGAAATGTCTTGGGATCTAAAGTTAGTTGGTCTTGTGGTGGATTCAGCCTTGGCCAAAGTGAATTAGAGACGGAGAATCTACGTATCTGACCCTATCTGGTATGAGATTAAGGCCGGTGTTGGTTTGTTTATGCATTGGTTTCAGTCAGATATTTGTTAAAACATATTGAATATGATTGAATTTAACAGACCATTTATGTAATGTATTGATATATTAAATAACTTTAAATTATCAAAAGAATCATCATTATTAAATACTTTAAATAATTTTATTGATTCAAAATGTTTTATACAGTTGTGGTTTGCAATAATATAATATGAGTTCAAAGAGAAGGAGAAGCAAAAAATGCTATTCTTTTAGAAGTTTTAGGGGACATATGATTAACTGTTCCATTTTGCAAATTCTTGAGATTGAAAAGAAAATGCAGGGTTCAATTCCAATATGTTTTTTTGAGGATTTGAGTGTTATTGTCTCCTTATGCACTGAACTGGGATCTCGAGCCATTGATTTGAATAGAACTCCCATGCTGTCCGTATTTATGTTTTGGCCGGACTCTTTAATTTCTCTGCTCAATTGTCTTTTTCTTGTTATTTGTTCTGCAGACAAGTAGGTTACCTTTGAAGTACGGCAGTTTAGAACTTGCTTAATGCTGAATAATAGTTATCAACAGTTCGTTTCTTGAATTATTTGATTTAGGCCTTAGGGGATTCAGGTTCAGTTTTTCCTTCCTTTGAGTGAGAGCAGTTGCTGGCTGTTCTTTAACTAAACCTTCGTTTCATGTCATTTCGTTTCTTAATTGTCTTCCTTCAATAGTGTTTATGCTCTGAAAGCTTTAAATGTGTTAATTCATTGCTATTTCATATTTAATGCTAATATTTGCTCATGAGGATAGTATGGTTTGTAGCTTTTGCTTTTACTTTTCCTTCCCCTTCCCCCCTTTGCCCCTTTCTCCCCTTTTCCATCTTTGGCTTGGCCTTTTTAAGTTTGGGTTCAGTTTTTCTCTCACTGTTGAGTAAGAGTGACAGATGGTGTTGGCTTTGATTTTCTGGCTTGCACGTTTTTTCTTTTCTGAGCATCACCTCATCAAATGTTTGAAAACAAATTACATGGCATTTTATGGACACTTTTGCAGTTGACTTATTCTTTTATTTTTGGGTTTGTTTTTATATCTTGAAGGGCAACTGATGATGTGCCAAGTTGCTTGTGAAACTGTTGCTATTCCTTTACGGGTTAAATCTTATTGATTTTACTCACATGTGTATCCCATGGTGTTGATTTGCCGCCCTTCCTGTTTTGGTGAGGTTTGAGTAGCATAATACTTTGCTTTGTAGTCGGTATTGCATATTTGCTATATCTAATTTTGGGAAACACATTTCTTTACATTAACTGTTGCCATAGAGCGTCTGTGATGGGATCCTAAGTTTGGGGATTGCTAAGGTGCATTGCAAGTACATAACTTGAGTTGAAAAGTGGTGATTGTATTAGCATAATGAGAATAGAAGTTTATCTTATTTTGGCTGAACTACCTAATCTCATTTAAATTGTTCAGGTGCAGATAATAATTCCATAATAAATTCATTAAATTGTTTTGATTTTCAATTGATGCTAAATTTAAATTTCCACTAAAATTTCCATCTTAAATTGTTAGTAGTTGAACTATTATAGAAAAGCAGTATGCTTTTATATTCCTCTATAATTGAAGATTTTTTAAGGAAGAAATTGTATTGATTTTCTTGTATTTTCACAATCACAATACATGCCTATTTATACTCAAGTTTCTATCTAGGAAGATTTACAGTATGGCAATAAATAAAGATACAAAGATATAGCTTAAATATTTGCCTACTTGCTAGAAATCAGCAATTAATTCAGTCAACATTCCTCCTCAAGTTGGTGCATAAATATTACACATGCCCAACTTGTAGACCAAAGCATGAAAGGTTCTATGGCTGAGCCCTTTTGTAAAGACATTATCTAACTGCCTGTTTAATGGCAGGTGGAATAGGCTCAAGACACTATCTGCCAGCTTTTCTTTAATGAAGTGTCGGATCAATTTCTACATGCTTTGTCTGGTCGTGCTGTGCTGGGTTTTGGGCTATATTTATGGCAGCTTTGTTGCCACAATACAAGGCTAGTTTTTCCTTTCCTGACAATTTAAGTTCCTCCAATATTTTTTGCAGCCACAGAAGCTCCCAACACCTTGAGCCGTGGCTCTATATTTTGCTTGAACACTTGATCAAGTAATTACACTTTGCTTATTGCTTCTCCTAGTGATTAGGATTCCTCCCACAGGCATGTAGTAACCAAACGTTGACCTATCATATAGAGATCTAGCCCAATTTGCATATGTAATGGCTTTTAGTTGGAGGTGACCATGTTTGGAGAAAAGGAGACCTTTCCTATAGCAAATCAAATAATGCTGAATGCGAAAGGCAGGCTGCACGTGAGATTCATAGGGATCATGCATGAATTGAGTTACCAAGTTGATTTCATATGTTATGTCTAGTCTAGTATGCAAGAAATAAATTAGTCTTCCTACTAGTCTTTCATATCTCCGTATATCAATTGGCTCACAATCCCTACTTGCCGCTTGTGATTGCTCTTAAGAGGAGGCTTCGCTGGTTTACAACCCAACATGCTGCTTACTTCCAAAAAAATCTAGAATACACTCTCTGAGAAATGAAGATTCCCCTTTTGATCTGGCAACTTCAATTCCCTAGAAATAATAAAGCTTTCGTAGATCCTCGATGTCAAATTCTTGAGTCAAGGGCTTCTTCAATCGAGCCATCTCTTCTATCACCTCGTGTCATCGCTATGTCATCAACATAAGCTATAAGAAAAGTGATCTTACCTTTATTATGTTTGATGAAGAGGGTATTATCAACATTGCTTTGTTTGATAGACAAAGGCGATTATGGCTTTGTTGGATCTGTCAAACCATGCTCAAGGAGACTGCTTCAATCCATACAAGGGTTTCTTCAATCTATACACCTTTTCTCGTGTTCTTTCATCATTAAAACTAGGAGAGATTTTCTTATGTACCTCCTCTAAATCTCCATTTGACAAATGTATTTTTCACATTGGACTGTTGCAAGTCCTAATCATGGTTGGCTGCAGATGATAGTAAGATTCCAATGGTGTTCATATTAGCATCGGGGGCAACCATATGTTTGAGTGAATTCCTTGGCTACCAATATAGCCTTGAATCTTTCAATTGAACCATTAGTTTGGTGTTTCACAATGAACATCCACTTGCAGACAACTGGTTCCTTTCTTGGGGGAGTGACAAGCTCCCGAGTTTCATTTTTAGCCAAGGCCTTTATTTCTTCAACTGTATATTCCCTTCCACTTGGGATCTTTAAAAGCTTCCCTTTAATTTTGTGGAATAGATTCAGAGGAAATGAACAATGCTAAGGCTCTATATGAGGGGGATAAAGAATCATAGCAGACAAAAACATAGGATGTTTGGCGTACTATTTGACACCTTTCCTGTGAGTGATAGATTTATCCAATTCATTAGTGGAATGGGTTTGAAGGCAACTCATCAGAAGAGAGATTCTTGACTAGGAGTATTGCATAACGGCTTCTTCTGTCCTATTTTTCTCATAATATCTCTTTAAATTTGCTTTATTCAAGTGCCCAATATTCTCTTCTTGAGTAGAATTTTCCTCGTAACAGAAGTCTCCCTTGAAGTAAAAGCATCAAGAGTCACAGAATTAGGTACCTCAGGTATCACCTCTTCTCTCTCAACATTTTCCGCTTGAAGAGGTGATTGGGTTGTATTGAAGTAAGGTTCATTTTCTCAAAAAGTAACATACATACTAACAAAATATTTCTTAGGAGGATGGTAACACTTGTAACCTTTTTGTGTTGAGGAATACCCAATGAACAAACATCTTAGGGCCCTTGGTTCTAATTTCCTAGCATGCCTAGTATGAACATAACAAGCATACCCAAACACTTTCCGGGGAGCAATATAAGCATTTTTCTCTTGCAAGACCTCTAAAGGACTTTTAAAGTTGAGAACTTTGGGAGGCAATTGATTAATAAGATAAGCACTTGCAAGAATTGCATCCCCCTAGTATAGTTTAGAAAGTTTCATGATAAATATAAGGGATTTAGCAACTTCCAATAGATGCCTATCTTTTCTTTCAACAACACCATTTTGTGGACTAATGTGAGGCAACTAGTTTGGCGTACTATCCCATGTGACTCCAAATATGTAAAAAACCTACCATCCATGTATTCTGCACTATTATCAGTTTTCAAAATTTTCACTTTAGCATCAAATCAAGTACAAATCATCTTATGAAAAGATTGAAAGCAAGAAAAGACATCACTCTTTGGCAAGTCAACCTAGTGCAACAATCAATAAATGTGACAAACCATCGATTACTAGATAATGAGACATCTTGAGTAGGTCTCCAAACATTAGAATGAATAGTCATAAAAGGAATTGTACTTTTATTATTAATTAAAGAATAAGAGTTTCTCAAGCATCATAAAGCAAAGAATCAAACAGAGTTCTTGAAAACAAAATGGGATATTATTTTTTTGAGACAAAAAGTTTGATGCCGTGACCATCTGTGCCATTGTATTATTTCCTGGTTGACATCCTTATTTCTTCCCCAAAAAAGGGGGTTGATTTGGAACAAAACTCTGATTCTCGTCTAATATATATAAGCCATCATGCAATCTATTACTGCCAATCCTCTTCTCGGTTTTGAGGTACTAAAAAACACAATGATCAAGGAAAAATTCAATTTTACAGTTGATTGTTCTTGCGTTGGCCTTGATAGATAAAAAGATTAACAAGAAAATGAGGAATGCTTAGGATAGAAGATAGCTTAATATTGGAAGCACAGATGATATAACCTGTTCTAGATACAGGGGTAAAATAGCCATCAACTATTATGATATTGTCCTTTTCCAGACATTGAGAGTAGTTAAGAAAGTGTTATGGTCTTGTGTCAAGGATCGAGTTACTAGGTGATTTATAAGGAAATTAGATCCGAATAATGGGTTTTTACCCTTGTTTTGTTTCCTAGACTTGCCTATGGTTGTTGGATAAAAGCAACTCGTTGAAGGGAGTCGCACACCTTGGAATTCGTTGGAGAGAGAGTTGCCTATCTCGGGATTTTTCCGTTGGAATTTATTACTTGATTTTGTTGATTAAATTCAGCCTCTTTAAATAGAGGTTGCAAGCCTAAAATTTCTCTTCTAACTAGGAAATAACAAATCCTCTCTTAACTAGGAAGTTCTATTAATTCCTAACAAAGAAACCTACGACAAATAGAATACTTTTTAAACCTAATTCTTAATCTTAAAATTGTAACATTATCCCCCCTCCCGTCCTCAATCTCGTAACTTAGAAAGATAAGCAACTTGGAAGTAGCTGAGTGCTTCATGAGTTGTTGGGTCAACATTATAATTTGCAGTTTCTAACCAAAATAATTTTTTACATTGATGTTCCGATACAAGAACTTCATCACAATTATAACATCGCCCTCTGTTCATCGATTAGTCAATTTAGCTTGTGTCAATTTCTTGACAATTGGAGAAGAAACAATGCTACCATTGGAAGTAGTAGGCATTGGACCTTTTGGGGCTGGTTTTGTCTTAGCACCTTGCCATTGGTCTTGATGTATACCTATGTTTTGCAATGCCTGTTTCTTCCTTTCTATAGCCTGTGCCAAGTTCATAGCTTGACCCAAATCTAGTGGTTTTTGTAGTTCGACCTTGATGTGGATTGATTTAGATAGCCATGCGGTAAAGATATTGACTTGTTGATCTACTCGAATTGTAGTTGCTTGTGCTAAGAAAACTTGAAATTGCCATTGGTACTCCTCCACTGATGTTGTTTGTTGTAGCTTAATCAATTCGCCCATAGGGTTGGTATGCATAGGTGGCCCAAACTTGAGGTTGCAATGTCCCTTGAATGCTACCCATGTTGGAACCATATATTCTTGTTTGAGCTGATGATACCAATATTGTGCCTCTCCCGACAAGTGGAAGGTAGCTAGCCCCACTTCCATCATATTCTTCAGTGCACTGGTGAGAAATATATTAGTGGGTCATCTGATCCATTTCATAGGTTGGAAATCCAACTTTGTATATCTTGGCACCACTCCATTTGTTGCTGGTTGATTTCATTGAAATTTTGCTTGGTTAGGTAGATCTCCATGGATGCTATTATTGCTGCTTGTTTCCGGATCAGATTCCTTTCTGGGACTGCCAGTAGACGCATGGATGAGTGCTTGAAACATTTGCTACATCTGTGACATAATCTGCAATTAAGATTGTGCCACTTGTGCTACTGTTGCTTCTTGAATGAGGGCCAGTAACTCATCATTCTTCTCTATATCCCCTTTGGAACCAGGCTTTGAAATACCAAATTGTTATGGTCCCATGTCATGGATCAAGTTGCCGGGCAATTTGTGGGGAAATCATATCTGAATAATGGATTTTAACTCTTGTTTCGGTTCCTAGACTTGCCTATGGTTGCTGGGTAAAAGCAACTCGTTGAAGGGAGTTGCTTACCTTAGAACTCGTGGGAGAGAGTTGCCTATCTCATGATTTTTCCGCTGGAATTTATTACTTGATTTTATTGATTAAATTTAGCGTCTTTAAATAGAGGTTACAAGCCTAAAAATTCTCTTCTAACTAGGAAATAACAAATCATATCTTAACTTGGAAGTTCTATTAATTCCTAAGAAAGAAACCTACCATATATAGAATACTTCCTAAACCTAATTCTTAATCTTAAAATGTAATAGAAAGCCTTTACAAGAGCCTGTCATGTCTCTATTTGCTCCAGAATCAATAATCAATGATCAATGTCAAGGTAGGAAGTAAAAGCAGTACCTGGCCAAATTTGAGGTTGCATTAGAAGAAGAGTCAAGCTGGGAAGAATATGTCTGAAATGTTGGATTTCATCAGTAGAAAAAGCATTATTGGATGCAGTCTCCTTGGATGGTTCCATAGCTTCTAACAAATTTGCTTGAGCCCTTGTTAACTTGTTTTCCCCCACGGCCTCTAGTAGGATGACCATGTAACTTCCAGCAAGTATCCTTGGCATGCCACGACTTTCCACATCAGTCACAATGCAGATGATCTTTTTTAGTATTAGTGGATTTCATTGGATCTGAACTAGTAGTCAACCCAGCTTTTTCAAGTAGTGCAATGTAAAGCATGGCACTTCTTTTGCTTTCTTCCTGTTGGACATAGGAATATGCTTGCTTAGGAGAAGAAAATGGATCTTTACCGATGACTTGGGCCCAAATTGTATCATAGTCTTTGTTCAATCTGTCAAGAAAATCATAGACCTGATCCTTTTCAATCATTTTCTGAAAGTTGACTGCGTCCCTAGTATAGTTTGCCCAGTCTTGATAAAATCAAGCTCCTGCCATAAGCCACCTAGCTCCGAGAAAAATGGAGAAACTGTCATCTCTCCTTGCTCTAGTGCCATGGATTTTATTACGAATTTCATATAGCTTGGCATCATTACTCATTTCTGCATAAGTTAAAGGAAGAGCCCCCCATATCTTTTCAGATGTATCGCTCAATAAATATGACTTAGAAATTTGAGGTTCCATAGAATTGATGAGCCAGGCCATAACAAGAGAAATTTCCAAGTCCCAGTAAGTATAGGTGTGATTGATACTAGCTGGTTGCTTTTTACTGCCATTAACATAACCCTGCATGCCTCTAGCTTTATAGACAAGTAATTCTGCCCATCAAGCTTTATGGACTTAACCACGGTGAAGGATTATTGGAATTGGGAATGGCATCCTTTTTGTCATCCGCCGTGGTGTAAAAATAGCCAGAAAGACAAGCCGAGCAACCAAGTCCAAAAAATACATAGTAACAGGAGCTTCAAGAACGCAAAAGAGAGGGAAAAATTAGGGAATCAGTAGTTAGTAAACAGGAACGGCTACTGACATATTGAGAACCAACAGAATGGAGATGGCCAAAATCAACAGAAAGCAACTGGCTGTGATCGGAAAAGGCAGGCGAGGCAGCCGGAAATTGCTTTCCTGTTGCTGCGTGGATGGGTGGTGACAAGAGGGAGGCCTTATAACTTGATCTATTGCCCCTTTTTCAAAATATGGTGCCTTAGAAAAAGACAGGCCAGAATAGGGATGCAAGGTGCTTGGAGAGAGAAAACTCTATCTCCGGAGCTCTGATATGGTGAAGATTTTGAAGGAAGAAATTATATTTATTTTCTTGTATTTTTAACAATCACTGCACATGCCTATTTATACACAAAATTAAAATACACAAAATTAAGTTCCTACATAGGGAGATATTTTCAATTAATCAAATTAGAAAGAAATAGCCTAAATATCTGCCTAGTTGCTAGAAACCAGCAAGTAATTAATCCAGTCACCAGTAACCATGTTGTAAACAATTGGAGCTCAGCTTTACGGCTAGCATAGTTTTGTCATATTTTATAAATGAGAACTCAGCTAATGTTCCAAGTCAAGTACAGCTGGTTTAGTTGACAAGCCAAGCCGTATTATTTTATCAATTCATATAATAAACAGCGAGAATTTTTCATGAGCGCACACACGGAGTTTTTATATTTGAAAGTGTTGATTCTGTCATTGTTTGCATGTTATTATTACACACTTTTTAGGTATTATGCTATTGTTAGCGCACAATATAATTTTAAGAAGTATCATAATCAAGTTTGTGTTTCCCAAGGAAGACATTAATCTTAACGTAGTCATTTTTGGAGGATTATAATTTTCCTGTGTTCTGTTTTATTTCTTCTTGGTCCTAGATTGAGTTCAGCCAAGACTTTTTTTAATGTATCACTTGGGCAGTTACCATTTGCGATATTTGAGTGTTTGTTGATCGCTTTTCAAACATCCTTCAACAATCTGCTGTAATCTGTGAATATGCTGCTCCCCAATTGCTCCCAAATTTTTAGAGGTATAAGAAAAAAGAGCTGCAAAATGAATAATTGGGTGACTTTTGTTTGGGAATAGAATGAATTCCACCTAATTGTCTCTAAAAGTATAGGTTACCTGGATTACCTGGATGAAGATCACCATTTGGACTGAAACTCATATTACAAGTTTGATGGATACTTCTTGGTATCACTAGATGATATGTTTTATTTTTAGGTATACCTGTCTGGTACTGGAAGAGCTTCCCCTTAATTTGTTAATTTTTACTCTTAATCCCTTTTAAGATATGTTACATATAAATGTAAAAAGGGTAATTAAGGAATTCTGCCAAGTTAGCTATGGCAGTTATAGAATTGGGTGACTTCTGTTTGGGAATAGAATGAATTCCCCCCACTTGTCTCTAAAAATATAGGTTACCTGGATGAAGATCACCATTTGGGCTGAAACTCATATTACAAGTTTGATGGATGCTTCTTGGTATCACTAGATGATATGTTTCATTTTTAGGTATACCTGTCCGGTACTGGAAGAGCTCCCCCTTATTTTGTTAATTTTTACTCTTAATCCCTTTTAAGATATATGTTACATATTAACGTAAAAAGGGTAATTAAGGAATTCTGCCAAGTTAGCTATGGCAGTTATAGAAGGGTAGTTAAAAGGAATTTAGCTAGTAGCAGAATTTTAAAGGTGCTGATTGCATGTTTGTCCTCTTGCACAGCACATCAAATTGTAATGTCCCTAGAGCCTTTGGGACTACTTTTTGGAAATCAATGAAGAATCTCTCTCCCTTTTCTCTCTTCTTCTCTGAATTTCTATTCTCTCTACTGCTAATTCTTCCTCTGCTCTATAATTCTGTTGTCAAACTCTTTGTTAGGAAGATTATTCCTAACAAATTGGTATTAGAGCCGTCATTTCTCGGCCTTCTTCTGCTGTTTCATTTCTTCCATCTTCCTATGAGTAAGAATCAAACAGCTCGCAAGCTTAAAACCACCTCAACTGATGAACCCATTGCTTCAATGGAGGATTTGGAGGAGCAACTTTGTCTTATCAACACTAAACTAGAGGAACAAGGTGGAAATTACCTTCACTAGCTTGAGGCTCACTGTGGGTCTCTTGAAGCTTCTCTTTAGGAGCACAATACCAGAGTTTCTACTCTGATGCAAGAACAAGTCCTTGTGCGGAGCAATGTAAAACCCAAATAATTTGCGAAGAGCTTAGATCCGAAATCAACGATTGGTGGCTTATCTAGCGCCAATTGATCCAAGGTTCTCACTCCGTCCCACATTCTACGCTAGATCTGACTTTCAAAGCAGCTAGTGGTAGTTCTCCTTCCATTCTTACTCGAGGCAAGGAAATCGTAGCTTCCTCTGTTTCTTCGCATCTGGATAGGGTATTGCTCCCTCCTTGTAGATGGGGGTAATAATGGGGTGCAAGGTAGACATTATATGAATTGTTTAATTCCTAGGTATGACTTGCCATTTTTCGAAGGTTCATAAATGAAATCGTGGTTGGGTAAATGCATGAAATATTTCCTTGTTTACGAGGTACCTCTCGAGTGACAAACAGATGTATCTAGCCTTTTTTTTTTTGGGCAAGGAAGAGCTAAAGCTTGGTTCCATAATTGGAATTGAGATAGAGGAGTAACCACCTGGGACGAATTTGCTGAGGCTTTGAAGGGTAGATTTAAGGAGTTCGATGAGGATTCTTCAGTGGATGATTACTTAGGTTGATTTGAGGAGTTAAAACTCAAAAATGGATAGACTATATCCCAATCAACCTGAATCCTTCTATATCTCTAGTTTTATTGGGGCACTTAAGGAGGAAAGTAAGTCAGTTATCAAAATGTTTTAAGTCAACTGAGTTATACACGGCAATAGAACAAGCAAGGTTGCAGGAGAAGCATTTAGTAGCCTTAAAAGCCCAATCAACTTTCAAACCTTTTCCCAAGCCATGGAATTCCAACCAGCCCAACCACTTGAGCGCTTGCCCATCAAATATCTCTAAAACAGCTCCCCACATTGTGTTCCAACCCAAACCTATAAACACTTTGTCCAAATCCACCCCTTCTACTACCAATAACCTCCTGGAAAATTTTACAATTGTGGTGACAGATTTAGACTTGGTCATCAATGTACTCAGAAGCAGTTAACATTAGTTAATACTATTGAATAAGAGGTTTTCGATCGTGATGATTGGCAGGAAATTGTGGAACTGGATAATAATGAAGTAGAGCAAACTGAATAGCATATTGCTCTATTTATTAATGCAGTTGACGGGGGATTGAGTGATAACACTCTTAAGTTGAAAGGGCAAATGAATGGGAAGCCAATTATGGTTCTAATTGATAGTGGAAGTACCCACAGTTTTGTGGATTACAAATTGGTTAAGGAATTGAATATCTTGCAACGCTTTGCTGATGTGGTTACTATTGCAGATGGGAGAAAGCTTACTGTTAATGCCCAATGCAATGGTTGTAGGTGGTTTATGCAAGGCACCAAATTTCAGTTTGATGTTAGAACCCTGGAAGTAGGAGATTATGACATGATTTTGGGAGTAGATAGGATGAAATTTCATTCTCCTGTGACTTGATTTTACAGTATACAAGTTGTCAATCAAAGTGGAGGGGAAGTCCTAGAGTTGAAGGGCTTAGAGGACAAAATTATTATTAGAATGATGTCTGCAAAGGCCTTGAACAAGACAGTTTCTCATGGTTGGAAGGGCATTACTTCAAGGTTACTTTTGGTCAGTCTAAGGCTGTAAGTATTGGAATCACAAGCTGAGCCTCACCCAATACTTGCACCTATTCAACTTCTACTATCTAAATATCCTAACCTTTTTCAAATTCCCACCCAACAACCTCCCCCTAGGCTACATGACCATGCCATTCCCCTAAAACGTCACTCAAAACCTGTCAATGTGCGACCTCATAGATATTAAAACCTCACTCAAAACCTGTCAATGTGTGACCTCATAGATATTCTCACAACCAGAAAACTGAAATTGAAAGGCTGGTGCAGGAAATGCCAGATTTTGAGATAATTCAGCCCATCAACAGTCCTTTTGCTTCCCCTTTGTTGCTGGTCAAGAAGAAGGATGGCACTTGGAGGTTGTGTTGATTATAGAGAGGTAAACCAACTCACTGTTAAGGATAAATTTCCAACTCCTATTATTGAAGACCTATTGGATGAGTTGCATTGGGATCTGGCTATCATCAAATTTGAATGAGGGTTCCAGATATTTACACGACTGCTTTCAAAGCACACTGGGGCCATTATGAATTTTTATTCATGCCTTTTGGCTTGACAAATGCTCTAGCCACATTCCAATCTCTAATAAACATCTTCTTTCAACTTTATCTAAAGAAATTTGTCTTGGTATTCTTTGATGGCATCCTCATTTATAGTTCCTAACATATTCATCACCTACAAATAGTCTTTGAATTGCTGCAACATCACCAATTATATGCTAAACAATTTAAATGTGAGTTTGGCAGAGACTCCATCGCTTATTTGGGCCGTATCATTTCTACAGAGGGTATTTGTACTGACCCCAGCAAGATTCAATAGCCTACACCAAAGAATTTGAAAGGTTTGAGAGGGTTTTTTGGGCCTCGCTAGTTACTACTGAATATTCATTCAAGGGTATGGGTTATTGGCTAAGCCACTCACTGAATTGCTAAAGAAGGATCAGTTCCATTGAACTGCAGAGGCTGCAAATTCTTTCTAGATACTCAAATAGGTTATGTCTTTTGCCCTCTTATTGGCTCTGCCTGATTTTTCTAAATCCTTTATTTTAGAATGTGATGCTACTGGTGTGGGATTGGGAGCCTTGCTTATGCAAGAAGGTAGACCACTAGCTTATATTTCTAAACCTTCCTAGAAATCAGAATTTGTCAACTTATGAATGGGAACTTCTTGCTATCCTCATGGCTGTATCCAAGTGGAGACATTATTTAGAGCATAATTCCTTTGTTATTAGAATTGACCATGAAAGTATCAAATATTTGTTGGTACGGAGGCTGCATAATTGTATCCAACACAAGGGGATATCTAAGCTTTTAGGCTTAGATTATACTATCCAATACAAAAAAGGGTTAGACAATAAGGTGGCTGATGCTTTTTCTAGATGAGAAATATAGAGAAAGAGAAAAGAGAAGAAAAAAAGAGAAGAATAGGCAGAATTGACTAGCTTGATTATTCTCTCAAGCCTCAAGGGGTATTTATACTAATCAAATACAAGTATAAAAGGGAACAAAATATTTACAGTATATTATATAGCTATCTAATTACAGTGACTTGCAGCTGTCTAATTGCTTAATTGCAATAGAATATATATTCTCCTTGATTACAACCCCTAATAATAGCCCACAATTACAGCAATAATATCTTAACACTCCCCCTCAAGCTGGAGCGTACATGTTGTATGCTCCTAGCTCATTACAAATATATTCAATCCGAGGACCCCTAAGGGATTTAGTGAGAATGTCAGCCAATTGGTCATTTGAGTTGGTAAAACTGTAGCAATGCACCCTGACTCAATCTTTTTCCTAATGAAAAGGCAGTCGATCTCGGTATGTTTTGCTCTTTCATGGAAGACCGGGTTTGAGGCAATATGCAAAGTTGCTTGATTATCACAAATCAACTTCATCTGCTCGACTTCTCCAAACCTTAGTTCTTGAAGCAATTGTTTCATCCAGATTAATTCACATGTAGTTGAGACCATGGCACGATATTTTGCTTTTGCTTTGGACCTTGCAACTACTTCTTGCTTTTTACTCTTCCATGATATTAGGTTTCCACCGATCAAAACGCAATAACCTGAAGTGGATCTTCTATTTGAAGGAGAACTCGCTCAATCTGCATTTGAGTATCCAACAATTTGCGGGTGTCCCATATTTTCATACAAGAGACCTTGTCCTAGATTCCCTTTGATGTATCGGAGAATTCTTATTGTTGCATTCCACTGACTATCACATGGTGAATGAAGGAATCGACTCACTACATTAACTGCAAATGAAATATTCGGTCGTGTGATGGTGAGATAATTGAGTTTCCCGACCAATCTACGATATTAACTTGGATCTTTTAGTGGTTCCCCCTGTCCAGAAACAAGTTTGACATTTGGATCCATGGGGTGTCTACTGGTTTGCAACCTAACATTCCTATTCCTTCCAAAATATCCAATGCATACTTCCTTTGAGAAATAACAACTCTTGTGCTGGATTGAGCCACTTCAATGCCTAGGAAGTACTTTAGCTTCCCTAAGTCTTTAGTTTGTTTGAAGGTGGCTGAAGAGATGATGTTTTAATTGAGTAATCCCCTTTAAATCATCACCTATGATGGCAATGTCATCCATGTAAACAACCAAATAAATGCACTTCCCATGGAATGTAAGGCCATAAAAGACTAAATGGTCAGCTTCACTTCTATACATCCCAAAGTTCTGAACAATGGAACTAAAACGTCCAAACCATGCCCTTGGAGATTGCTTTAGGCTATAGAGAGATTTTTGTAATCAACATGCTAAGCCAGACTCCCCATGAGCAACAAAGCCTGGTGGTTGCTCTTTGTAAACTTCTTTAGTCTAATCTCCATGTAAGAATGCATTTTTAATGTCCAGTTGATGAATGCTCTAATGTTTCATAGCAACAATAGAATAAGGAGCTGAACAGAGGCAATTTTGGCAATTGGAGAGAAGGTATCCCCATAATCAAGGTCATAAGTTTGGGTGTAACCTTTTGCAACCAGTAGGGCTTTAAGACGATCAACCTTGCCATTAGGACCAACTTTGACTGTATAAATCCAGCGACAACCAACTTTAGATTTTCCAGGGGGAAGTGGAACTAGCTCCCAAGTGTGATTGTCATGAAGAGCCGTCATTTCGTCTAGCATGGCGTAGCACCAACCTGGATGTGCTAATGCTTCACTGGCAGTCTTAGGTATAGTAACAGATAATAAATTGGAAATAAAGGAATAACATGAAGATGAAAGGTGATGATAGCTCAAAAAATTATAGATAGGATGAGGGTCTCTAGTAGATCGAACGCCTTTTCTAGCAGCAATGGACTTATTGGAATCATCTTTGTGCATGATCAATGTCAACGAAGATGGTTGGATAGGAGATGAGTCACCTTGAGAGGGTATTGATTTTGTGTTTGCATGAGGCTGTGGTGTTTCTGGATGTGTTCGATGAGAGTAAACTTGTAGAGGCTTGGGGTCTTTTGGTGGTGTGTTATTTGTAATGGGTATTATAGGTATATGAAAGGCCTCAATAATGGTATTTTTGTTTTGCTATGGGAAATATGGTGATGTTTCAAAGAAGGCTACATCAGCTGAAATGAGATATTTATTGCTACTTGGGTCATAACATTTATATCCCTTTTGATTTCGAGAATACCTCAAGAAAATGCACTTGATTGATTTTGGTTGAAGCTCGTCCTTACTAGGTGTAGAATCATGAACAAAACACACGCATTCAAATATTCAAGGTGAGATAGAAAAGCGAGGTTGACTTGGAAAAAGAATAGAGCGAGGGCTTGTTTTGTAGAACTGATGAAGGCATCCGATTGATGAGATAACAAGTTGTCAAGATGGCATCCCCCTAAAAATGAAAAGGTACATTATGGTGAATGAGCATGGCACGTGTAGTTTTAACAAGGTGTCTATTCTTTTGTTTGGCTATACCATTTTGTTGTGGAGTATATGCACGAGGTCTGGTGGATAATGCCTTGAGAGGTCATGAACTCTTTAAAAGATGGGATAGATATTCTCACGCATTGTCACTTCGCAGGACTTTAATGGACGCACCAAATTGATTCTTGATTTCTGCACAAAAGTCTTTGAAAATAGAAAATAATTCAGATCTATTTTGCATTAAAAACAACCATGTGCAATGAGAATAATCATCAATAAAAGTAACAATGTATTGAAACCCCAAAGTTGAACGGACATGACTAGGACCCCCAAATATTTGAATGTACAAGTTCAAAAATAGACGTTTTATTATTTTCTTTAGAGAGAAGTACGAATATGTTTTTCTAACTAACATGACTCACACTCAAGTAAGGATAATTTGGTGAGGCTAGATTGTGCCATATGAGGTGTTGGTTTTCCTTGATTGTTGCGTGGAGGTTTGCCATGAAGGGCCCAACAAATATCACGTGTATCTCCTCCTTTGTCACAGTACGTACAGTGCTTGACACTCTTTCCTTTCCCCTTTCTTTGGTCTCCTTGCTGATTATTTCTTTGCACAGTCAACATTGATGACTCAGGTGGAGTGACTTCACTATTCTTACTATTAAGGCTAGGAATAATTGGACCTGTAATAATTTGATCTCTTACAGAAGTTAGTTCAGGTTGAAGTCCTGTTAAAGCCAAGACCATGAAGAGTCTGTCACGTTGTTTTCCTGTTCATGGATATTTCCAGAAAAAGGCCTAGGGGAGTTAAATTCATTCTTTAAGGTCTCAACCTTTCCCAAGTGACTAGCCATGGCTTGCTGGTTTTGTTGTAGGTGGACAAGATCTGACACTACTTTATAAATCCGTTGAATATCATTAGTGTATAGTGTCTTTGCCTTAGTCCAGACCTTGTAACATGTTTTACTGAATTGGAATAGTGGAAGTATCTTAGGGTCAAAGAGAATGCCACAACAGTGAACACAATTGAGCATCAAACCTTTACCTAGGTGGCTACTTCTCCATTTTTCTCTAAATGGTCATTATACCCCTGCCCCATAAACCATAATTCAATTGAGGCAGCCCATGAGACATAGTTAATGCTGCCTTGTAATTTAACAGTAGTAATTGTAGGAGGATTAGCTACGAGTGAGAAGTGGTTTGAGATCAGACATTATAGAGGTATAAACTTAGAAAACAACCCAACAACAAAATTTTCCAGCAGAGAATTGAGATGATGTACCTTTGGTTATGCTTGATTCAAGGAACAAAGGTCAGAAAGTGGATAGTACAAAAGCGAAGCGTGAAGAAGAATGTTGAATTTCTAGTTGTTGGATTTTGGCACAGGTCCCTCTTTTTTTTTTTTTTGTGGTAAGATTTTCTGGGCATGCGTTCGAATATAAGGTGAGTAGAGAAGGCAGTGGAATGAAAGTAAAAAATCTGATTGGATTAACAGGGACAGAATTGAGCCAAACTAGGCTCTGATACCATGAGACTTATAGGGAGAGAGAAAAGAGAAAAAGAGAAGAAGAGGCAGAATTGACTGGCTTGATGATTCCCTCAAGCCTCAAGGGGTATTTATTCTAATTAATACAAGTATAAAAGGAAACAAATATTTGCAGTGTATCCTATAGCTGTCTAATTACAGTGACTTGCAGTTGTCTAACTGCTTAATTACAGTAGAACCTAATTACAGATTACAGCCCCCAATGACATCCCACAATTATACCTATAATATCTTAACACTAGACAACCTCTCAATATGGTTCAACTCTCTTCCTTATCCTTGTCCACTTCTATTCCTCATTGGATTCAAGAAGTACAGGACTCCTACATAGCTGACCCAAAGTTCAAGAGCTCCTCCAATCATTATCCATTGATTCTATTGCCTATCCTAATTGTTGAATATCCCACATCGATTAATTATGAGATGGTTGTGCTCTTTATAATGTTATGTGCAATCTTCTCCCTTTGAGCTAACTTTTGGGGTGAGTTAGGCACAAAGTCCATTTTCTTAACATGGTATCAGAGCCTGGTTGGTAAGTCCTAGTACCACCAGTTTTTCTGATCACTTATTGTTCATAATACCTAATTCTTTTCAGTTCTCTTCTTCTCTCACTGTCTCCATCATCAGAGTAACGCCAGCATGTGAGCCCATCACTGGCCATAATATTTTTTTTTTTTTTGGACACGACTCATCCAGAAGCCACTGTTTGCGCTTACAACTCTGTCTGGTACCTTGGTCCTCTATTTCTGCTCTCAAAAATGTCTGAAATTTTAGGTTCTATCAAACCCTTTTTCTCCTCTATATCTGGTTCTCCTGCTATTACAACTGTTAAGCTACAAGGTAGTGATAATTATGTTTCTTGGGCTGCATCTGTTGAATTATGGTTTATGGGACAGGGATATA
>CANXYI010744348.1:0-10621 GCA_948208565.1 Hura crepitans | reverse complement strand
GTCCGTACAGACCTAGGAATGGTGTTAAGGTCTGCGTGAACCAATAAATTGATACTTATATCACTCCCATATCAAGTCCGTGGCCAAACTCGTGCAAAGTCCGCATAGACTAAGTTCCCAAAGTCTACACGGACTAAGTTCTCTATGTCTGGCTAGACTAAGACAACCCTTCTAGGTCCATATGGACTAAGGCACCCTATTCAGGCATAAAATAGACAATAGCACAAGGTTCATTCAATACTATGAAGAGGAAATAAAGCATTCAGAGATCAAACAAAAATGCAAGATAAAAAGTGCTTAAAAAGGGGAAGGTAAATTATATCATGTTTAACAATACCAAGATAGGAAACTATGAATCCTATCTTCAAATAGAAAAGAGGCCTCACAACCATGCCTCCACACAACCATTAAAAGGAAAAAAAAGGGGAGACAAAGAGGCCAACTTCAGTCTTAGCCATCAAAGCTATCCTCCTCCTCCATGTCTTCATCCTCTAAAGAAATGACTAACCACTCAGCCACCTTGTAGGCCCTAATCTTCCCCCAAGCTTCATGTAAGGCCGCCACACACCTAGACAGCTCATTTTACAAATGAGCAAAGGATTAATGTCACATAACATACATGTAACACAACATATAGCACATATGTAACACAACATATAACCTACATATAACACAACATATAGCATACATGTAACATAACATACATAACATACATGTAATGTAGCATATGTAATGCACCTAACATACACAGACAACAAGTAGCACAACGTATGTGTAATGTGACATGCATAAGCATACATAACATACATGCACATTAGCATAAGATGGAACATGCATAGATAACATATACAACAAGAATGCACTTACTGCTAATATCCAAGTCTCATCAATCATGGCTCTCCTAAAAGCCTTCACCACTTGGGCAGCCCTCTCCACTAGAGCCTTCTTCACTTGATCAAGAAAAACAAGATGTCAAGCATATGCAATGAGAAGATTCCAATAACATAATTGATGATCTTACCAGTGTCATATCCTCAGGCTCAAAGGTCACGGGCCAACTCTCCTCAATGCAAAGCTTAGTAGAAGAAAGTTACTCATGGACACCATAGCACATGTAGCTCAGCTCGAGGACATCCACCAGTGTCCCTATCACTTCCCAGGAAAAGATATTAGGCCAATTAATGATCCCAAAGCATGAGTAAGATGAGGCAAGAACTGAGAGCCTAAGGAACTGGACGTGGTCCTTGGCTACATTCTTAAGGAGGATGGACCAGCCTCAGGGACAACAGTGGGCTACAGCACAACAATACACAAGTTAAGAAAACATCATGAAAGAGACAATAAAACACAAGAAATTCACCTGAGGTGGAAGAGGCCCAGTAGTGTAGGGAACCTGAAGAAGTAGACGAGATGCAACCCATAGAGCATAGCCCTCATCACCATCCTCCACTAATATATCTCTAGGGACCCCGACAGTCATCCCTTACAAAAAATCCAAATCATTGATGTACCTCCCGAATAGCATAGACTCAGGAAGGTCCAAAGGGATGAGACACATGTTAAGACCTAAGTGCTAGCTGACTACTCTTTCTCCTTGAAACAAATAGTATGTTTCTAGAGTAGTCAGCATCAGACGATGAAAGGACAAGCCCTAAATGAAGCATAGAAGGGGAACTAGTTCATCAATAGGGAAGACCCACTAGGC
Organism: Hura crepitans; assembly: GCA_948208565.1. Classification (NCBI taxonomy): domain Eukaryota; kingdom Viridiplantae; phylum Streptophyta; class Magnoliopsida; order Malpighiales; family Euphorbiaceae; genus Hura; species Hura crepitans. Next base: position 8,916 of record CANXYI010744348.1, on the reverse strand, counting down.
CACGTCATCCGACATAGGTAAGTATTCATAACACATTAAACAGTTACTGAGAGAAATATTTTTTTTGTGCAGAAATTACTCATATCTGTCTAAAGGCATGAGCTGAGATATTAGTGGCGCTGCATCAAAGACGCTGCATTCCATAGACCAGAGGTAGGTTAGACCCACTTATCCATCATCGGGTTGCATCATGGCACATTAAGCTCATAAGGACAGGATAACAAATGATGCTCATAAGCCTATACCTAAAAATAACAAAAGAAGGAAGTTAGTAATAAAATCTCAAAGAGAAAAGAATAAAAAAGGAAGAGAGAATTGACCTGCAAAAACACCAGACACAAAGCCTTAGACAAAATGATGACTCTTTTAAGTCTATATGACCATATCTAGACTCCAGAACATCCACCCTAGGGATCAGTTGCACCAATTCTAGCTCCCTATTTTGTCCATTTCCTTAAACATCTGGAGGAAGCTCCAGCTCATGGTGCCGTTAGCATTGGCAAATAAGGTGGTGCCCAGTAAGTACAAGATGAAACAATATACATACTGATCTACCTCTAACTCACTTGAAGGATACTCTTCACCCAACCTCTCCTGAAGGTCAGTGCAATGAATACTACTAACTCGATCTTGATGCATAAACCCTAGCAACTCTTTCACTATTGGCAGCTACAGAGAGGGACGCCAATAGCAAGCATCAAAAGTAATGGCACGACTAATGCAGGGTGCCCCAGTAATAAATGTCCAATTGAATGGCATTATCATCAGCTTAGCAAAAGACAGGTGGAAAGTATGGGTGGTGTCTATCCACCTATCCAGCAATGCCCGCAAGGCTTAGAGGTCACAGTGAAAATCTCTGCCTATAAGGTGATCAATGAAAGTTTGAAAGCACATCATGCGCACCTTGTTCTTCACCATCATAGGCATAATGGAGTACCACTATTATGGACTAGAAAGAGTGCCCCCACACTTTAGACATTTATACGAAAAGTAAGCAATTGAGAATCAGGACTAAGTTCACAAAGTCTGTAGGGACCAAAAATGTTAAAGCATAAGTTTGTATGGACTAAAAAGGAAGTAAGCATAAGTTTGCATGGACTAACTATAGAGTTAAAAATAGTCAAACAACTGGTTCTCACGGACCAATTTTGACTCAATTTCAAGTCCATATGGACTTCAATCAAAGTCAAAAGGGGTCAACATTTGGTCGGCATAGACCTCACATATATAGTGATTAATACAAATATGGGAATAGTTCTAACAAATAAAAATTTCATAGGTCTACATGGATTTTTCATGCCCTAACCTACTTAGTCCACACGGACTTATTGCACGAGAAATCTCTTAGAACACAAAAATATGAGAACACTCGAGCAAAAACAATAAAAAACACAATGACTCACTTATAAGTACACTTTAAAGTAGGCATGGTAGGCTAAATCTACCAAAAGAGGAGTCAGATCACCAAAAGTAATGCTTATATAAATCTATACATCAGATGCTATCTAAGAAATCCTGAGGCACGAAACTTAGTAAACTCTTCATTTCTTAATGACAAATAGTAGAGAAGTGGTAGTTGGCATCAAATACAATAGCTCGACAAGTACAAGGCACTCCCATAATAAATGCATAGTCAAAAGAAGTGATGGTCAGCTTTCTGAATGGCATATAAAAATTGTGTATCATGTCCATCTACCTATCCAATAGGGCTCTAAGTGCTTGGAGTTCCTTGTAAAAGTCCCCTCTAAGTAAATAATTGATGAATGTTTAAAATCCAATTGCTAGAACCTGGTCCTTCATTTAAATGGGCATTAATGCATACCAATGTTATGGGCCTAACAAAGTGCCCCCACACTTGACACATATCTGTAAGAAAAGGTAAGCACGAGTAAGTAAGGCATAACACATGTCTCCACAAACTTAAATTTCAAGCAAAGAAATCTACATGGACCACAAACAAGTAAGCCTTTTAGAGTTTGCACGAACCATTAAAAAGTAGAATTTGCAAAAAATCTGCATGAACCAAAATTATCGCAGTTTGTATAGACCACTACAAGTCAGATAACCCAGTAACTCACAAGAAGGTAAAACATGCATAAGGTACAAAAATCATCATAAAAGGTCCACATACACACCACAAACACACAAAACAAGAGTTTACATTAACTCTAAGCAATACCCATTGAGTCTACATAGACCACCTATCCTATCACATGGAAAAAGGCTTAAGACCATATCCTAAAGATTCTGGAAATATTAGCTAAATGATATGTCAGCTTGAACTAGGTGTGCAATAGATGAATTAGGTTTACATAGACTTATTAAACTAGATAGTGATGCACAACAAAGAAAATGAAGAAAAAATAGCCAAAAAAAGGAAGAAATGAACTTGGGAGTATGTTTTAGTGCACGCATGGCCCATCAAGTCAGCCAAAATCAACATCGGAGCACTAAATAGAATCTTGTTCACCGAAGCTGCATTTTAGGGCTAATTAATCATCAAGAAGGGTATAAAACCTTCTAAAATAGGCATTGTGATGTCGTTCACCAATGAAAGAGGCAAAGGAGATGAGGAAGCAATCGCCAATGGTAGCAATAGTAACGCTAGAGTTTTGATGATAGTTGTGTTAATGACAAAAGAAGAGGGTGACAATTTAAAATCTTAAGGGAAAGCCATTGATGGAAAATAATAAAGAGGAAATTGAAAATTAAGAATGGGAAAGTGAAAAAGAAAGAAAAAGGCTGATGATATTTATCCTCTCACGACAAGTCCGCACGAACTTTACCTTTTTTGTCTGCAATAACAAATATCTTAGCCCATCCTTGCATTAGCTCTTTGTCTCCATGGATCACATCTATAGACCCTTCAATATGTCCATATAAACTAATTTGGTAGTTTACCCATATGCCTATCCCTAGTTCATAAGCATAACTTTTACGGACCTACGTGTTGTCTATATGAACTAACTCTGGCCTATGAACTTTTAAGTCTGCATGGCCTTTCATTTATCTGGGGTGCCAAAAAATGCGACCCTAAAAAGTCACAAAAACCTTCAGATTAATGTTAAAAAAGGATAAAACCTAAAATTAGAAAAAAAATTTGCACCCAAATGTGAGAATATAAGGAAAATTTTCTATTAATAAACTACATAGGTCATTTTCAATCAATGATTCAAAATATAGTTTTTCCAATTAAATAAACTAACTTTGAGCCAATGCTTACCACCATCAAGAACTAATGGGAAAATAAATTTATTTTATTCAATTTTTCAATCAATAAAATAGATTTAATCAATCATTAAAATAGTTTTTTTTGCTTTTGATTAGGATTAGATAAATTAACTTAATTCATTTTCTAATTCCAACTTTGATTTTGGCAAAATTTCATATGTTTTTACTTGTATAAACATTTTCCTAACATTTCAAAAATGTTTTCAAAGTTGAAACAATGTTATTTAGGCTCAAAAAACAAAATTGGTCAAAAGTGGTAATTTACTTAGTTTGTTTTCAAACTAATAGATTCAGCCTTCATTTTCAAATCTTCATTGCAACATTCAAATGTTTTCAACAAAACATCTTCATTTGACTTAAATGTGAAGCTATTTTGTCATTAAAAGTTGCCATACCATAACTCGATGGACTGGAATTAGCCATTGAATCCATCCTAATTAATACGCTTATTTAACTAACAAAAGATCAATTTTTGGCAAATCTTGTTTTAAGATCATAATCACAAGAGGATTTACGAAAACCCAACATATCATCCAAACTCAATGTTGTTTATCCATAAAATGCCAGCTAGGGGTGCTCAAATATGGATTAGGTAGGTTATAATTAGTAAATAGTATAACCCATTTAAAATTTCTAATTAGATGTTATAACTCAAAATCAATTGGGTTATGAATTTTCATATCTTAAATTGATTGGTTTGATTATGATTGGGTTATGGGTTATTTGTTTATTTTTATTATCTATTAGAAATTGTGACACCTCTTACTAGATTTTTGAAGAAACTTGATAAGTGATACACTTCCCACTACATCACCCATCTTGAGATTAAACCTAACCTGTATTCCTTTAACTCTTGCATATTATTTATTATGCGGATAAATATAGCCTACATTCTTATCTATCACTTAAGTATTATTGTTCAAGTTATATTTAACCTAAAAATCCATTTGATAGCCAATTATAGATTTTATAAAATTGGAGCAGCACAACGGCTATTTTTAATAACCTTAACCATTACTCCTACCATCATTTGGACCCTTTTAGTCCTTCATTATCATCAATATATCACAATAGACATTCAATCTTCATATAGGGCTTTAGCCCTAAAAACATCAGAATTAGACAAAAATTAATCATTCAGAAAAAAGTCTTATTTATATATTACAGATTTCATTTATAAGTACAGACACTAGTAGTTCCTAAGCTAGCTAAACCTATAACCTAAAGTATTTACATGAGTGCCTGCTAAAATAATTAAAAATATGAAATCTTATACCCTTTAATGCTTCTACTGCTACACTGCACACTTAAGGCTGAACTGCTACCTAATGTTACATGTAAACTAAAACACTAGTGCACTAAGTCTGAAACTCAATAGTGAATTTGATATAATAAGAACATGTCAATGCAAACACACAAATGGGTTAGACATGCCATGGATACATGAATGTAACATATAATGGCCATGTCACAAGAATAGTATTATTTTATTAGCCAGTCTTATAATTCAATTATTTACACTTATGCCATAATTGTACAATCTTTAATTTAAGTGGTACTATTATCTATCATCAGGTGAAACATTCAATTTATTAGGTAGGCTAAACTAGATAGAGTAAACTTCAGATACTAGACTACGATGGAACTCAAACTGCGCAATGGCCTTACATTCTAAATATCGGGCTCCACACTAGCCCTAGTGCAATGGCCCATCCTATAGACCCTAACCACTATATCAGCCTAGTCAATAGTAAGGGCCTAGATCTCCCTAATACCAAACAAATAAATATATCATAATATCATCATGTCACATTATCCACATCACAATGCAGTGGCCCATCTTGTGGACCTTAACCGCTATACCAGCTTGGTTTAATAAATAGAAAAATATCAAATCATATCATAGTACAGTAGCCCATCTTGTGAACCTGAGCACCACACTGGCCTAGCCTGATAAATAGACAAATATCTAGTAGTTACTAATCCTTAGTTAACTAGCCAACTCATCCAGTGGGTCACTAACTAATAGGCTAATAAGTTTTTTTATTTATGTTAATTTTATTACTGATTATCATCTTAAATTATTTACAAATGATTGAAACACAATTATTATTTATTTTCAATAGCTTAATTTTATCCAGTCAGTTATAGGTCACATGTTATTGGATATTTAAAGGTCCTTTTGTATTATACTAGGTACAAGTCCATTTTCATTTGACAATTTTAGGTCTCTTTTTTATGTCCATTTCATGCCATAATTTAAGCTATACAAACTTCCTATTCTAGGCCTCATTCAATATCATTCCAATGCCCCAAAATGAAAACAAAAGTGGCCTCATATTTTATCAAAATCAAGTACAATTCATGTCAATTTTATAAGTAATTTTAAGGCATATTTAGGACCTCATTTTGAGGTCACTTTTTACCATTTCTTCCATGCCATTTTATGACCATTTCTTACCCCAAATCATAGGCACATTTTTATTACCTTTACATGTCATACATTATATCCTATTCATCCACATCTTTTATGCCCATTCCATACCATTTAGATATTATTCATTATATACTCAACATGTCATGCCATTCACACACATCATACACTATGTGACACATATATAACATACATGTCATGCATGCCATACCACTCAGCCAATACTTGTTTATGAGCAAACATATGCACATTCCCACTTTTGATGACATATACATAACATATATAATCATTCTAGAACATGCACACATGCACATAAGACATACCATACATGCCAACCCATGACACATCACACACATGCCTCGACCATACCATGATCACATATATACATGCATTTTCCCATCTAATTCACCATCCACACATACATACCCATGCCAAACACATCAATTCTCATCATTTGCACTATGATCACAAACCACGCACACCAATCACATTCCATGATATATATTTACACCTTTTGACCATATCAATTTCTTGGCCATACATAAATTCTCCTCTTTAAATTCACATTCACACCATACATACTCCTACCATACATTGCATTATTAACCATACGCATCAAGTATGCATACATAGCACGATGCACAAACCTCACATACCTCTCAACCAAAATGGGATTATTGTTTTCCATCCCTTTTCCACACCAATTCAACATGCTAATCATTATTTTCATACACGATTAACATCAAACTAAGCATATATCCATAATTCATACATAATACCCAATCAAATCACAACTTTCATACATAATTACATGAGAAATCACATTCAAACACAACATGGCATGCTTTTATTTAGTTAAATTCACATACCAAGATAACTTCAGAAGTTTTTTCTACACCTTAGGACCTTCAATTGCCTTGTGGAACATCAACCCTTCTTAAGCCTACATACACCACATACCAACTTAGAAAAAAACCTAAAAATCATACAAAGCTAAATTCAAGAATCAAAAAGCATGGAATCTCTTAGAATCATGTAGGTACCTATAACTAAAATAAAAAGGGAATAAAAGTACTTAAACCTATACTTGAATTTTAGCCCACCATATATATGTATCTTCAATTTTTATGAATTTTTTCAACTTTTAGGGACATCTATGGGATCAACAAGCTTAATAGACACCTTTCTATATCTTTTCCATGACTTCTGGTGGAAGAATGGTGGCCATTGGTAGCCAAAATGTATGAAACTAGTAAGGGATGGCTTCAAAAAGAAGAAGAAGAAAATGGGTGAAAGAGAAAGGTGGGAGGTGAGGTGGACATGTGAGAGTTAATATGGTAATGGGAGGGAATTTATAGTAGTGAGTGGGTGCCTTAGATAGGGACACGTGGCACTCGAGCGCCCTGAAAAATCTTAATTTTTGAGTACAACTTTGAGAAATTTTTAAAATTCATCAGGACCTCTAAAAATCATCATGCTAGTTCTAAAAATCCTCTATTGGGCTCATTTATATGCCTATAAAAGTTCATAATGAAATCCTACCAGCAAGTCAGTTAACTAATTTCTTAGAGAATCCTAAAATTGATAAAAAAAATTTTAAAATTACCAAACGACCTTAAAAAACTAAAATTCCTTCACCAATAGTCTAGTTGGAATTTTCAACCTTTAGGGTATGGTATTTTTAGGTTTATCCAAGCATATCCGAGGCTATTCCTAGCCCAAGTTCATTTGAGCTTCCAACCCACTAGATTATGGCCTAAAATAATTTATTGGTTCGACTAAATTTTTAAATTAAGTCATTTTAATCAATTTCTAGCCCCTCAAAGTTTCATCAGTAGTATACCCTTTCTTGGTCTTTGTGAAGGTGACCTAACACACTGGGCACACTTCTCAAGCCTTGGAGTTACTTTTCACAAAGCCTTAACTTATGAGCATCATAATTCTTCCCCTCTTAAAAAATATCATCCTCAAAATTACCTAGTGTAAATATATATAGGTACTAAACTTTTAATCTGCTCCTTAGCTTCCCATGTAACCACTTCAATTTTATAACTCTTTGACCAGTGATATAGCCTTACTCCTTAATTGCTTGACTTTTTTAGCCAGGATCTGTATGAGTTCTTCTTCATAGCTCAAATTTGGCTAAAATTCAATCTCTTCTACTGAGATAACATGTGAAGGATCTGATCTATATTGCCTGAGCATTGACACATGGAATACATAATGGATCTATTGCAACTCAAGTGGCAAAGCTAACCTGTATGCCTAAGGTTCTACCTTTTCTATGATTTCATATGGACCAATGAATCTAGGACTTAACTTCCCCTTTTTACCAAACCTGAGTAGCTTCTTCCATGTTGATACTTTTAAGAACACCTTCTTACTCACTTCATATTCAATATCCCTTTATTTCTAGTTAGCATATGATTTCTATCTATTAGTGATGGCTGTCAATTGATCTCTTATAACCTTGACTTTATCATTTGCATCTCTGATAAGATCAATACCCATAATCTTGCTTTCTTCAACTTCACTCTAACATATAGGAGTTCTATACCTCTTGCCATACAATGCCTTATAAGGTGCCATGCCCAAACTAGCTTGATCATTGTTATTGTATGCTAATTAAGCTAAGGACAAGTACTAGTCCCAACTACATTTAAACTCAATAACATAGCTACGTAGTATATCCTTTACCACTTGTATCACCCTTTCTGATTGTCTATCTATCTAAGGGTGAAAAGCTATATTATAGGTCAATCTAGTAACCAAAGCTTCATGTAAGTTCTTCCAAAACCTAAAAGTGAACCTAAGGTCTCTATCAAAAATAATAGCCACTAGCATACCAGGGTGTCTCACAATCTCATTTTTGTATAGTTTTGCTAGTTTCTCTGGGGAATAATCCATTCTGATAGGGATAAAATGTGTTGTCTTGGTTTATCCATCTATAATTACCTATACAACATCACATTTGCTTTTAATCATAGGTAGTCCCATTACAAAAATCCATTTTATCCTTTTCCCACTTCTATTCTAGTATTGCTATAGGATACAATAATCTAGAAGGAACTTGATGTTTAGCTTTTACCTATTGACATTTCAGACATTTAGCCATATATTCTGCTACATCTCGCTTCATCTTTGACAACCAAAAATGAGGTCTCAAGTCCAAACACATCTTTTTCTTGCTTGGGTGCATAGAATTAGGTGCTTTATATGCCTCCTTCAATATCTATAACCTCAGGTTATCT
>CANXYI010744337.1:0-20377 GCA_948208565.1 Hura crepitans | reverse complement strand
GTGTAGCTTTAATGCTCGCGACTGTACTATAATTATTACGTGAATAATGAAGGTAAAAATGAAAAAAGAAATGAATGAATAACCCAATGAATAATGATTTCATAATGCGATGTTTGCATGATTCAATGTCGAGGTAACAACCACAAGTGTATAACAGATAGCTATAACTTGTAGAATTGTAAACTCGAGAGTCGTTGGCCTATTAGTTAGACACCCACTGGATAGGTTGACCAGTCAACAAAGACATAACAGCTACTAGATGGTAGGTTCCTCTGGGACCCACTGCCATATGATAGATGGTATGATTGATGAGTCGGGTATTAGGAGGTCCTCTTGGACTGATCCCTGCTACCCATTATATTGCTTGGTGTATGGTTATTGGGAGGTTCTTCGGAACAAATCCCTGTTACCCGTCAATGATTTCTTTTATGTTGTGATTTGCAAATATTGGGAGATCTATTAGCCTGGTATTGGGAGGTCTACGGACTGATCCTTGCCATCGAGTGAGGTAGGTGCAGCTACCTAGGTCCCTACTGGTGGACCATTGCACAAGATAGTCCTGCTATCCAGTGTCTTAAAGCGTCGTCTGTCTGATCGGGCCTAATAAATAGAGAAGATAAATAACTTAAATTTTTCACTATAGTAAATTAGGTTAATTAATGAGTGAGGTCACAGGATCGAGACAAATGAACAATGTCTATATGTGTGCCTATGCTTGTGCTTGTGTGTATAAATGTATGATGGACATGTTATGTTTAATCTATTCCACCACTGAGTTATATACTCAGCATGTCGGTGTTTCAATGCGCAAGTTATAGAGAGAGAGACACGATCAACATCAGACCACTACAGTGTAGCTGCCCTCTGGTCACTTTTGGTATCTTTCTTTCTATTTAGATAGTTTGTATATATACACTCATGTACTAGATTAGGTTGGGTAAGAGTGAATGCCAAGAATAGATAAATGATATTTTTATGTCTGTAGATTATATGTATGTGTGATACTTAGTGTATGTCTGAACGAACCATTGTTGATGGGTCTAAGACCCTGTGGTATATGATTGTGATCTAAAATTGAGTTGCCTGTGATGATCTAGAGGACCAGAGGTTCTAGGTGTGGTGAAAGATGATGAAAAATTTTAGAAGTGTGTTTTTCTTACAGGTTTATTTGGGCAATATTAACCGGGTAGCCGTTAAGCTACCCAAAATTTTTAAAGCATTTGTTAATGACTGGTGACTGATTAAACTAATGTAAATAGACTGTAATTAAGAAATATATCAATTGGAGTGAAGTTACGGGTATCTAGGCTAGAGTTAATTAAGAATGACCAAGAGTTAAATGAAGGACCCCTGGGAAAATCCAAGGATGGGTGACCTCAGTAGGAAGTGACACTTCTGACCCATTTCAGGTAGAGATAGGTAGGGGCGTGTTACACTTCTTCTTCTCTCCATATTATGCTCTTGTTCTGAGTATGGGTCAAGCTTAATTTCTATAATGGAGTCATCCCAATTCATATTAGAAACTAAAACTATTCGCTCATACTCGTCAGTGGCGACAATCTTATTCTATCTCCGCTTAATCTCCTCTTCTTTCTCAGCAAGTTCCACTTGCTCTTCCACCCGGCACTTCTTCCAATCCACCTCTGTCACCTTGGACCTAGGAATCGACACCCGATTAGCCCTCTTATTGGGCTTCTATAGGATTTCTCCAACTTTCTATCTTTCCAACTCAGACAAACGATGGGCCTCAGTGCGCCAGGCTGCTACTTCGGATCACTTCTCAAATTCCTCCTCACATTTCTTGGTGGCTAAGGATTTAAAGCCCACAGCCTCATGTCAATTTTGGCCTTCCTTCTCATGAGCCTCGCACTTCATGTGCCCCGCCTCTGTTGTGCTCTTTCGAGCCCAGGCAACCTCGGCCTGAGTGTCGACACCCATCTTTTTCGATAATATTTGGATTCAAATCAGTATAAATCGAATAATTTTCTTTTCTGATTTTCTTCTCTTCTTCTTCTTTTTTTGAATGAAACTGTATGTTACAACATTGAGGTTGTTTTATTCGATGGGTTTATGCAGTGTTTTTTTCTATTTTAAGGTTTTTCTTTATTTTTTTCTTTTACATTGAATTTGTTTTTATTTTTTTTAGATTGGAATCATTGTGGTTTAACATAATGAATTTCATAATAATGTTATACAAGAATCTGAATGCGTAGGTCCTTATTTGTAATGCTCCAAAAACCTTAAACTTCTTTGTATTTTGGTGTTTAGATGGGTTAATTTGTCTAATTGATTGCACATGTAATTCTGCTTATAGATTAAGGTTGGTGTTTGATCTTAGGACTTATTTTTCATTATTATATTTTTTTTCACTGGTTTAATTCCAATTATGCTATTTCAAGTTTTAAGGTTGATGATTTGATAAATTTGATTTATCTTAGAAATTTATTCATACTTTTACTATATTTGTAGTAGTAATGCTTCTATAATGTTGGCTATCTATTTTGTAGTCTAAAAAACATTCTGTTCTAGTAATTATTACATAGCGTTCATTATTACTCTAAGGAAGGTTCGCCGTTGTAATCAAACTTGACTTAGTGTCATCTAATATTTATGACATGCATTTGGTTTTGTCCTGACTGGAATTATTAATGCTTTTGTTATTTCGAGTTTCGTTACAGTAAATTACTTCCTTCATTAGAGCTCATTGATATGCTAAAATGTTATTATAACTTGTATTTTATTGGTTATCTGCATATCTTACTCTCTTCTGTGAATTTATTAAATCATATTCTCCTGTTAACTGATTAGACCCATGATAATTATTTTCTTGTTCATCATTTGAAGATTCATCCATTATACTTGCTATTGTTTTAAAGTCTAGTTGTTAGAATTCCTTGAAATCATTATATATTCATTAACATTGAATATCTATATGTTCTACTTGGTATAAATTATGTATTAAACTATATATTCCTTTTTTTATTTATTCATTCCGTAACTTATATATATAATGAGATTATGATTGTTGGTATATTTCTTTCAAGATTATATTATATGTTTAGGTTGTTCTTTAATTTTATTCACTGTCCCTATACTGATTATCTCCTTTATCCTTATTATTTTTTTGCTCAAATATGTAGCTATTACAACACCTATTCATTTCTAAATAATCTAAATGTGTATAAAAAAATTGATTAGTTATTACCACATTTACGAGTTAATGATTAATTGATCTATTAATTAAGTTTTTATGCTTAGGATAAATTATCTGCTTAAATCTTTCGTTCATTCTCATATGATTTATTTAGCTTATTTAACCTTGTAAATCTGGTTTGCTCATTTAAGTTGCCATTGATTCTCTATACTATAAATTTTTCATTCAATAGCTTCCTTTCTATTTATTCCCTATTAACCTTTTATTTTGGCTATAGTTCTTACTTTTATTTTTTTTTTTATTTATTAGCTTTTAATCCTTGTTAATCTTCCATCTTTTTTTTTTTACATGTTAATATATGGTGCAAATTACTGGAAGTCTGGACTTGGATGATCTTCAATCCAGAAACTCTTTTTCTTATTTGAAGAAAACTTGGCCCACTAAGCTAAGTCTTTCTATCCTTAGTTCTTTTTTGCTTATTTTTTGTTTTATATGCCCTACGTGATTGAGATGTGTGTGCTGGTAGATAATTAGGATTTTACTACATGTGTTTATTTGTGTTTTTTAGGACTTATTAAATTGATAAGACCAGATACTTAAGGTCTCCCCATTTAAACATCCATGATTTCTATATCCATTTTTTATTATCTTTCACAGCTTTACTATTTTTTTTGTTATTTTCATGCATCCTTTTCTTTTAAAAAAAAAACTTCTTCAAATTGCATTCTTATGTCCTATGATGATAGGGGGATTAAATGAACCTATTATTTAGGTTTATCCTACGTATATTATCCCTCCTTAAAGTGCTTGGTAGTATTTACTACATTTTATTGAAATGTTTGGTTTACTGGTAGCCCATTAATTCTATATTTCTAGCATGTTTAGTTGGAAATTAATTTGGGATTATTACACCATTTCTAGTATCATAAATTAGATATTAAAAATAGTATGGTTTGTTGCCTAACCGACCATTTTTTTAGCGGATCTAATTAGTGCAGTAATGGTTGCCCATTTTAGGGGGAGAATGAATACTTAAGTTGAGCCTATAACAGTAAAATGTATGAATATCTAGATTTGAGGACACAGTTTCATATCTTCATAGATTCATCAGATTATTCCCAATTTTTAGAAATCATTAGATCATTTCTGACCATCCTCATGCTTTTATAAGAATTTTGCTAACTTTTATAATGCATATACGGATTAGATTTCTAGATAACAAAAATTCAAATAAAGCAATTTAAAACTGACTTCCTTTAATGTATGAAAATCAAGACTAACTTCATTACGTCAAAGAGAAAATCACAAATAAAAATGAGTTACCTTACTTGACTATTTTAATTTCTGTTGGTGAATGCTAGTCTTATCTTATTCTTTCTCTTATTTCTGATTGTTTGTCTTCGTGCTCTTTACTGCTTATGATTTACTTTTTGTTGCTTTCTCCTTCTTATGCTTATTGCTATCTACTGTGTTTTTCTTTACTGCCTTCTTTTGCTCTCAATTTTTTTTTATGTTTCTGCTCTTAGATATTTTTTTTTTGCTCTGTTTTTTTCTGTCTCTCCTTTAATGCACCCAACTGCTGCAATTTATAACAATTTTTGCCTTCACCTTTTTTATTATAGAGACAGTTTCCCCTTACCCCTGTCTAGTTTGTAGACTGTATGTGTAGGTGCAGGTGTAGATTTTATCTGCTTGGACTGGGCTGCCTACTGCAGGCTGAGCTTGGGCTACTATAGGTTAGGCTTGGTGCTGCTGGAGCAACTATCTTTGGGCTGCTTAGGCTACAAACTGCTGGGTTTAGGCAGTTTCAGCCAAGTAGTCCCCTTTTTTTTATTCTGTAATATTATAAAAATTTGTAATATTCTTTAATTAATTTTTGTACTTTTTTTTGTTGTAATTAATTTAATTTTTATTGTTGTAATTAGTTTAATTAAATTTTTTGTGTAATTAGTAATTAGTTTAATTAATTTTTTTGGATGTTAGTAATTAGTTATTTTTATTTTTTAAATTTATTGTAATGAACTATTATTGTTATTATTTTTTACTTAAATTTTAATTTTGCTGTATTTAGTTACTATTTTTTTTACTTAACGAAAATTAGTAGTTGATACTATGCATTGTTGGCCCCTAATTTTACTACTAACCTAGATATATTTAAATAAAGGATCTCACATTATCCATTATTTCATTTAAATGTAACAATAAAATTTGAATAATGCGATAGAATTAAGTGATACAATTGTGAACCTTATACGAGTAATAACACTAATAGTATCATTATCTCTACATTAATCCTTTCATAAGTCATTATCATATAACAATTATTATAGGATGTAATAATCATTCTTCTTTTAATGTAATAATAGTATGTAAATGATAAGATTTTAAATTAAGTAATACATTTACAAATCTTATACAAGTAATAACATTGATGGTATCATTATCACCCTAAGACATCACATGACCACTTGCCTTTAATTAAGCTATCTATTCGGCATATATTATTAGGGCCGGATGAAAATGGGTACCTATAATGATCATGCATGTTCCTATGATGATGATGATATAAAATCATGGATAACCCAATCCCTATACATATGTTTATAACCATAGTCTTTAACATCGGGGAACATTGATAGGCACATTAGGAGGATTAACTTTTGTATCTTTAGATACTTTTTCTTCACACCATATTTAATCTCATCTTACTTTTTATTCCCTATCGATACCTCTCTCTGTACATCCTTTAATCTTATCTCTCATTGTTATGCCTCATATTTTTTTTGATATTGTATCACCTTAGAACTCTTAATTACACTAATATCATCCCCTAACAAGGTCCTATATTATATCTTTCTTGTTCTTTATCATCTTTGTACCTTTAAAATCAACTTATATTACCCATTCATCCATCTCTCAGGTACCATCTCTATCTCTTTTTATGCTCTCTTTAATTTCTCCTATGTAAAATTTTCATAATTTATCTTTGATACAATCATCTTTGTCTTGTTATAATCAATTTTATCCATTTTAGTATATGTCATCTCTACCAATTCTCACTACTCAACTTATGATTTAAATTCTAATTTAGTTTCATTACTATCTATGTCTTTCGATATTTATTGTATTTTTATAATTCTTTATATTTACCAATAACTACCGTAACTTACTTTTCGTATCACAATTAGTCTTTTTATATCGGTATCCATGATTCTTATTCACTTGTTCCATTTAATTCTCTCTTTAGATTGCTCTGGTCTTATCACTATCTATCTCTATTAGTAGTCCTCTTGCCTCTTAATTCTTTGCATTTACTTATAGGTCTTCAGTTACTCTGTGTTTTAACATGTACTTGTGTTCTTTATAATATTTTTAGATCGGCAAGCAAATAGATCTTTATCAATATCCTAGTAGATATATCAATATGTAATGCACGTGCGCACACACATATTCCACACATATGCAGTCATTTAACACCCAGAACCACCAAAACCTGCTCTATTACCACTAAATGTAACACCCTTTTACCCAACCGATAAACTGGTATAGGTATAAGATGTTATGTGCCTGATTTGATTTTCATACCTATTTGTTGTTATTACCATCCTCTAATTATTAACTCAATATAACTATTCTTACCAATATATAGGTATTTTTAAAACATGCATTGTATGTTACATACATACATTACATTCATTTAACACACGTAAAATAAATGTCAATATTATTATTATAATGTTAATAACCAACTATTACAACTTATAATTATAAATTCACACAAAAGTAAATACAACTAAAATTATTGTTCATTCAACTATATCAAACAATATGTGTAATTCTAAACAACCATTATTCAATCACAATGCAAGTACACATTCAGCGTGTGAATGATGCTCATGGCAGGCTTTTCTTACCTATGTCTTTAATTCATCTGATTCAGCTAATGTTGGGACTCAATCTATCACTTTGCTCTCCTTAATTGATAACCTACACATTAGCAAGAGAGCCAATATACTAAGCATAATTGCTCAATGGTGCATTATGATACTATGGAAATTAAATCTTTAAATTTTAGTAAATAATAACCAATAGTATAAACTCATTCTAATTAAGTCTTTAACCCATTATCTTTTGTTACTTATAACATTTTCGTATTTGTATTATCCATAACTCGTCTCATCCTAATTTATCTTTTTGTTGGGTAGTGATTGGGTGTTATTATCTCTTATACCCATTTCTAACTATGTGTTTGATGATAATTTAACATATTTTCCTTGTGTCATGTCTTACTATATTCTCTAAGAATACGCTCACATCTTTCCTTAATACATTATTATGGTTCCTATTTATTCCTCTCCTTTCACTATATTCAACTGGTCATTTTTCTCTTTCTAACTTTTGTATATCTATAATTAATTAAGTTCATTCAGAGATACATTTCTCAATAAACTTATGTCATATGTTCTGTCTCAATATTTATAACATTTATGATGAATTGTATTTATGTATGAATAATAATGTTTGTTATTATATGATTAGTTCCTTTCATCTATTATTTTGATTCCTCTCTTTTTTCACTTTATTTCTTTTCCTTTCATTTTTCCTATTTTCCAAATTCAAATATTATAATATCTTTAACGGTATATTAATCATTTTTAATCTCATTATTTTTTATTTAGCCTATATTTGGTAGACAGACTCTTAACACTGGATATCGGGATCTGAACTTGTGCAGCGGCCCATATTATAAACCTCAGTAGCTACACCTACCTATGTCCATCCGATAGTAGGGATTAGTTCACAAGAACCTCCCAATATCGAAATGGCAGGGATCAGTCCTACTAGACCTCCTAACAATGGGATAGCAGGGATCAACCCCGATGGACCTCCTAATATCCCAACATTAGTGGATTATAGGGATCAGCCTGTGTAGACCTCCCACTATCCAAGGGAATATGGGTAGCAAGGATTAGCCCTTGTAGACCTCCCAATACCTAAAGTGTGCAGGGTTCACATCCAGAACTTCGGTGGCTACACCTACCTTACAACACAATCTGGCAATGACCCATGTAGACTAAAGCCACTTGCAACTGCTAACTCTCTAGTTAACTGATCAACCTATCCAGTCGATTGTCTAACTCATGTGGGCTATTGTCTGTCTCGATTTCATTTCACATTTCAAGCATTTTCCATATCATTTAGATACTATCACATCTCTTTTCATTATCATAACATGTTCTATCTTATATATGTAATCATGGTATGCTTCTTCAAATTCATTATAAACATCCCTTTAAATTAGATCTTTTGTTATATTCTTATTATTCGTAATGTCGTTTATCATTATGTTTCATTATTTGTTTTCCATGAATCGAAATATCCTTCGATTGACCTTTAATTCTAAATTATTATCTTTTATAAAATTATATGTTGTTTACTGAATACTCAACATTTTCAACATAAATTTTTAAGTATATTCTTAATGTCCTTAATTCCTTAATCACTTATTTTTATAAATATCTCTTTATCCTTTATGTTTAAATAAATAAAAATTTATTTTATAGTCTTTAATTATCTAGAATATAATCAATATTTCTATGTTTTATTGCCTTTAATTAAGAGCATAATTTATAAAAATTATATATACATACATATTTCTTTTATCTTATTAAATCGTGCATCTTCTCTATCTTATAAAATCAATTTCATGTTAAGAAATTCCATATGCCTTCTCTTAATTCCAACTTCCAACGATGATTTATTCTAATCATTTGATTTTCCCCTTCTTAGATGTTGTGATTATATTATAACATTCTCATTTATCAATTTACATATGTATTACATATTCCACCCTTTTCTATGTAATTGATTCCTTTTATTTAAGTATATTCACATACTTCTACATATAATTACTTGCACTAATCTCCTTAAGAATATTTAACATAAGTTAATTTAGTTATATAATGGGTTTTACATGTTCTTATCACCTTTAATTAATTGAATCCTAATCAACTAATTTATAATGGAACTTAGACATGTATTTTGTGTGTGTGTGTGTGTGTGTGTGTGTATACATATCTAACTTATCTCATTAAATTTCGATTTCAAAATACCCAATTAATTAGTGTACATTTTTGTCTCTTATAACATAATTACTATTTTCATATATACATGTATTCCAATTGTATTAACCTTTGTCATATAGTCTTTAAATATAGTGTATTTTCTTCCCTTATTTTCTTTTCCTTAATCTTATAACTATTTCCTTTATACCAAATCTTTAATTTCTAAATATAAATATAATTAAAATATACATTAAATTCCTATTGTAACGCCCGTAAAACACTGTTTCATGAACAATACCTTCGAGGCATGAATAGTGACTCCTAGGGAACTGAGGCCTATTGTGATAGTTAGAAAGGGGATTACTAGTCATAAAACTTTGGCAAGATAGAAAATTATGAAAATGAATTAATTAAAAATTTTAGCAGATCCAATAAATCATTTTTGGACTAAGAATTAGTGAATAGTGACCTTAAATGAGTTTGTGCTGAGAAAACTTCGAGATATGCCCGGATGGACTTAAAAATACCATACCATGTAGTTCAAAAATTTCACTAAGTCCATTGGTGAAGGAATTTTAATATTCTGAGGCCGTTTGATATTTATTTAGAATTTTTCATTTATGTAATGAATAGTAACCCTAATTGCCATTGGAGTTTGACTTAAAATTTTACAAGGCCCTTAATGGGCACTATTGAGGATTTTTGGCATTAAAATCATGATTTTTAGAGGTTTAGAGGAATTATTTTAAATTTCTAAAATTTAAAAGAAAATTGACTTAAAATGAACCGTTAGATCAACATATAGCACGATTCGAGCCATCCACCCTTTTAATATAAATGCCCTAAGCACATGTGAGGGGGTTATATATGCTAACAACCCATCTTCCTCCTCCCTCCACCCTATGGCTAACGCCATTTCCAAGTAAGTCTTCCACCATTTTTCTTCCTTTTCTCTCTCTTCACATACCTAAGCCCCTCAATTTTTATATGGTTCTT
Source organism: Hura crepitans (assembly GCA_948208565.1). Taxonomy (NCBI): domain Eukaryota; kingdom Viridiplantae; phylum Streptophyta; class Magnoliopsida; order Malpighiales; family Euphorbiaceae; genus Hura; species Hura crepitans. The sequence continues at coordinate 10,162 of CANXYI010744337.1, read as the reverse complement.
AACCTCCATGATCCTGTGAAGCCTCTCTAAATGATAGAATTGAGAAAAATAGGCTAGAAAAAGAGATATAAGTTGAGGGTGAATAGTGCCATTTTTTAGTGTAACTATTTTTATCTGACTTTTTATTTTTGTTTTAGGTAGCTCAAGGTGTTCTAAGAATAACCATGTTGATAGATTTTGATTTGCAGTTATGTCAAATTGTTGGGAATTTTTCTAAGCTCTATGTGTGTATGTTTTAGGTCAAGGAAAGGAATTGGTGACGGAAGGCTATCTAAGGAAATAATGTGGTGAATAAGGGTGTTCTCACACCCTAGGTATGTGAATTTAATGTAAATGTGTGTCATGATGTGTGTGCATGCGAGTGTGTATGGAAATGTTAGGTTTTGGATATGTATGCATGGTTGATTTAAATTGGTTATGTGACTATGTTAGCATAATAGAATAAAGCCTATGTGCATGATTTGTATGGAAGAAATGCATGTGCATGTGTGTGGTCTTAAAGTGGCCGAATGGTGTGCATAGTGGCCATATAATGTGCATATGTGTATGGCATGTATGGGAAGTACAATTAAGCTAGGAATTGGACATAGAAAATGCTTATAATGGAAATTGATAAAAGCAAATAATGTATGGTAAATGTGTGTTGTAAAGACTAAAATATGGTAGTGTGTGCTAAGTGTATAATGTGTGTGAAAATGATCATTCTTGGCATGAGAATATGGCATGATGAGGTTGCATGCATATAAAGGAATTGGAAGGAAAAATGTATGAAAAATTAGTGACAAATATGCAAGTGAAAATGAGGACAAGTAATGACATTGGTATTGATATTAGATTATGGTAATGGTACTGATGGTTATGTAAAATGTTAATGGAATTGGGATGAATAGTTTGATAGTGATAACATGAGAATTGAGCTAATGAAAATGAACAAATGAATAGTGATTGGCCTATAAAATGACCTGTAACAGGGGAAAATGTGACTATGTGAAAGTGTGCATATGACTGAGGAAATTTTGATTACCTTGCAAGTAAAGATTTATAGTCTATAAATATGTCAATAAATTAATAATAATGATTGGCCCATATCAGTTAGACACCTACTGAATGGATTGATTGGTCAATTAAGGAGTTAGTAGCTGCTAGGGGTTTTGGTCCCCCTAGGCCATTGCCTATATGCTTGAGATAGCGGGTGCAGCCGCCAAGGTTTTGTGAAGAACCTGCACACCCAGGTGTTAGGAGTTCCACATGGGCTAATCCCTGCTACCCACTGTATATATGGATATTGGGAGGTCCTAAGGGGCTGAGCCCTACTATCCACTAGAGATAAGATGATGATTGGGATATTGAGATGTAACACTCCCTACTGAATTCCCAAAGAAACCCGACAGGTGATGCATTTCCTGCCAAGTCACCCCTCTTAGAATTACTCTAAGGGTAAACTCCTTAACACTTATGAACAATTTTAAAACTCGATCAGGTATTACTTAGATGTCCAATATAACCTTTAATCATATTCATACATGGCCTGATAGACTTATAAAAATCATCTATAGACATTTTACATGTTACAAAAAATTGGACAGCACAACAGCTACTCGGGTGACATACCAAAATTTTTTTCACCTGTTAAAAACACTTCTATAGACAATCATTCCATTCAACCTCCATCTGGACCCTTCTGGTCCCCTAAACAACATCAGCACACATCAAACAGATATAAGAATCACAAACACATGAGGCTTTAGGCCCACAGTTATCAAAATCATCAAGTAACCCAAACAAACCAAACACATGTTATACACATCACATCCATGGTTTATGTACAAACATAATAGCTCTAAGCATGCTAACCTATACCTATAGAATTTACATGAGTGCCACTACTAAAAAAAAGAACAACTCTATTTACCCTTTAGCACTTGTATTGCTATGCAGCACAATCACCGAGGCTGGCTTGCTGATCCTTTCTACCTGCGCACCACAACAGGGGTACACTAAGTATAAAACTCAATGGTGAATTTAAACCACTTAAAGCATCCCACATACATTAACATACACAAGCAAACATAAAATGATGCTCTAGATGTAGTGTGTGGGTTTTATGCCAGGTGACTAATGCCATGCAGATGATATGCCATGTTTACTTCAAAATTACCAAAATGCCATAGGGTCTCATTTATTAAATTAATCATTAGAAATTATCAGCAATCATTCTAAACTTGTATTCTATTTTAGTTTAGTTTCATTTCATAGGCCCGACTAGGTAGACAATACTTATAGACACTAAACTAAAAAGGAACTAAAAAAAATGTGCAGTCGCCCACATTTTGGATCCACTAATCGCTACACGGACCTGGTCTGATAATTGAGATCAGTTCACATGAATTTCCCTAGTTAGATAGTGAAAAGTAGGGATCAGTACGTGGACCTCCTAAATCCAGCAAACATACATCATTGTTACATCATAATCACATTTTGGTTTGCCTTATAGACTAGTGCAGTGAGCCCTCTGAGGACCCTAACCGCTGCATCGACCCTAATTTTATATATAGACAATAATGTCAGTATTGTGGTCTGCCCCATAGACTAGTGCAGTGGCTCAATTATGAACCTTGGTTGCTGCATTGGCCTAATCTAATAAATAGATAGTCTAGTAGCTGCTAATTCCTAAGTTAACCGATTAACCTATCTAGTGGGTGTCTAACTAATGGGCCATCTAACTTCATTTCAACTTTATTTCTTTACTAATCATCTTTTTATAATATTCTAAGTTGAAAAACAGACAGTTAAAATTTTTACTAGACAATCAAAATTTTGACCTAGACAGTTACAGTGTAACACCCCCTACCTATTCTCAAAAAAACAGGCACAGTGTGCTACTTTCCATGAGCTCACCCATCCTTGGATTTCTCCAAAGGTGTTTCGTTTAACTTTTACTTAGATTTCTCCTACTTAGTCTAAAAGCCTCTTTTACTGGTTCTAGTGGTCTGAGGTTAATTTACCAGGCATATTACACTCACATGCCTGATCCTATGGTCAAATATCAGCCTAGGCTGTTGTTATGGTGAAAAACTCATTCCTCACTATAATAGGTTACTGTACTAGCCAACTAATTATTATAACAATCAATTTCCCACCATAACATGCACGAGTGCCTCTAGCTACTAAACTAACATAAGCTAATCAAACATTATCATACCTGAACAGTCATTGACTGCACTGCTGATCATCTTCATCGTATCTTTCTAATCTACCACCTATGCATCGAACACCCGATATGCTGAGTATGCACTCAGTGGTGAATTTAACCAAACATACCATGTATCTCTATCACATGTAAACACACACAATCATTTACTAGTAACATCTATTTATTAAGTCTAGTCTTTCTATTAAAGCTTTTAGTAAAGATTATTCATTAATTGAATTATATTACCTCAACTAGGCACTTAACCTGGCATTACAGATACTATTTCACCTTTACGCATCATTTCAGTATTATTTAACTGCGATCCATACCCACATTCCTTTAACCTAGTTATTCCATACCATGCCTAAGTTACATAACTTATATAGCTTAATTATCAATCCTTGTTATTCTCTTATCAATCTCCATCATTCAGCTCTATTCATTATGTATACATGCATAAGTTACCATCTACTTTATTTATATTAGATCATTTCTTCCACAACTTATTTCTTCATGAGTGTATCCCTATTCATTCACCATTTCATCAATCTTTTACTCCTTTTAGGAATCTCATTAAGATAACATAAGTTTATTCAATCTCTCTCTTTACATTTTATCCTTTATTCTTACTGTGTTTACTCATAGATTACTTCAATTAAGATAATTTATTTCCCAGATTTCTCATTAATATCATTCGTCTATTCAAGTTCTTTAATTTATCCATTTATACCCCCACGATTCAAGAAGAACTCCCAACCACTGGATAATGGGAATCACAATGTGCAGTGGCCCCCATTTTGGATCTCAACAGCTGCACCAACCCAGTTCGAGAACTGGACAAAAGACAAAGCTGTACAGTGGCCCATATTTTGGACCTCGGTGTCTGTACACACCCTTTGCCCGATTGCAGGGATCAGTTCCAAGGAACCTCCCAATATCAAAAAGGGGATAGCAGGGATTAGCCCCGTGGGGCCTTTCAATATCCCAATACAATCAACACAAGCAAGACATCTAGTGGATAGCAGGTATTAACCCCGTGGGACCTTCTAATATCCATAAGTGGGTAGCAGGGATCAGCCGTAGGCCTCCCAATACCCAGAGCGTGCAGGCTTAAATCAATACTCAGTGGTTGCACTCGCCATACATAGGCTAAAATCCACACAGACTCAGCCTCTAGCAGCTGCTAATCCCTAATTGACCGATCAACCTATCCAGTGTATAAGCAACAATCAATCCCAAGATTCCCTTTCCATTATCTTGCATAGCCATTATATTTCATATCTGAAATATTTATATTAAATCATATCCCTAATTGATCAGCTTACTTTATTTATCAATCAAATTTCATTTAACATCTTTCCAGTTTCATCAATTTACCATATCCTCTATTCAGATTCCATTCTTTTCATTACTGTCATTTGATTGTCTTTTATCTCTTTTTGCACATGGCTCTAGTTACTCTTTTTTTACTAATTTATGTTCATTTTCCCTCACATCCATGTCTCCCAAAATATTATACTCTATGGCTTTTATGTCACTTTTTCCTTGCATTATATTACAATAACTTAGTTTCTAATTTGATAATTTACGTTAATCGTTACTATATTTATAGTAGCATTTATTCTTTACACTGTCTGATAATTTGCCTAATTTAACTTTATGGAATTCTTCATAAGGATTTCACCATACACATGCCTTTTAATCTCTACTAATTACAATCTATTTTTATAATCCATAGTACTCAAATTGTTCATTATTAATTCCCTTAAATTCTGGCCATACATTATTTATGCTTTAATAATTGCTTATATCATCTTATAATTTTATTCCTTCAACTTATTATTGATTGTGCAGCTCTTCAACTCATCCTGGTTCCAATTTAATCCAACTAACCACTTTTCCACCTTATCAATTATTTATTCTAATTATTTCAAAGGTAATAAGACACAGATTTTAATTTATTTTATCAGATCATATTTTTCAGTCAGTTATAGGTCATCGTAATTTCTTAAATAGTTACAAGTCCCTTTTTTTTTGCGTAAAAGCTACTATTCATTTGGTACTCTTTTTCTCACCAACCTATTAACCCATTTTATTTTCCATTCACCTCAATCCATTATATCTTAATATACTTTATCCCATTCAACATTACATCTATCCTAGCATATAAATACATTATTTCAAACTCTAAAATCTTAACGAACATCTCTTAATTAAATTCATATCCTTCTATCTAACATGTTCCACTTTACCCATTACATTACATGTTCTCACACATCCATACTACATACATCATTCATGCTACATATCTTATTAATTCTTTTCACATAACTATACCATTTCTTATTCATTCCATGTCCCTCATATATCCTATACCATGTTACCATCATACATCCCATGCACTCATGCCATATGTTTATAGTCATACCATGGCATACATGACATACACATAGTCATGCATGCATCACATACCTGCACAACCTTTTTACATCCAATTCACATCCATATCATCCTATATCCTTAAATTACACATCCTAACATGCATTTCACATACACACTACCATATATAAACATGTAACATCAACTTCCATAAGCATACCCATACTTTAATTCTATATTTTCCTAACATACAAAATATGATTCAGTTAAATTCACTTATAGTGGGCTCCCAGACATGTTGAAGACACTCCAAAACCATTGAATCCATCTTCCTCCACCTTTAATCATCATATCCAAAACTTCCATAATAGGGTTTCAACTTCAAAAATTCCTACAAAATCATACACAACCCCAAATTAAAATCTCTTTTTAGGGGTAATATGTACACCTCAAATACTCCCTAAGAAAAATATAAAACCTTGAAAAAAATCACTTACACATCAAAATGGCAGTATTCATCAAGTGCTCATTACTCAATTTCTGGATATCCTTTTCCAATTCTGTCATGTGGAATAGCTTCAGAATAGCATGGAGGTTTAAAACCATATAAATTTTGTTTTTTTTGGCATGGGAGGAGAGAGAAATAAATGAAAAATAGAGGCTCCCAAGGCTTGAAATGGCGTCGGCCATTTATGGGAGGAGGAAGGAGATGACTTTTTTTCCATTCTATCCAAGCACACAAATGTCCCTTTAATTGTATAAGAAAAGTGGATGGCCACGATCGTGTCATGTGTTGATCGAACATCCCAAATTAATCTTATTTTGCTTTAAATTTTGAAAATTCAGAATAATTCACAACCCCAACTGAGGTCACTATTCATCAGTTCTCAGCCCGAAATGATTTATTAGTTCTGCTAAAATTTTTATTTCATTCTTTTTCATCCCTTTTTGGTCAGTCAAAGTTCGATTGACAAAAATTCCTATCTGCTAATAAGTTACCCTTTGGTGCCCTGAACATCACTGTGTCAGGCTCAAGGGTTACTGTTCATCAAACGATGGTTTTTTGGGCAATACATACAGGTCATTTTTAGCTTTATTGGATAATTACAGTTCAATTTTTTGAATTACTTTAACTTTTTCCTAAAGGCATAATAAATCTAGTATAGTCCATTATTTTGGCTCAATTATTCACATGCTAAGAAGTTATTTTAAATAGGGTCCTAAAATTATTTTTAATGGGATAGTTATAGGTCATTTTCTATTTTGTGATGGCCATTTTAGGTTCATTTTAGGTCCTTTATAAGTCCTTTATAGTACCATTTGCACTCATGATCATGCATTGTCATTGGCCTAAAGCCAAGCTCAATAGTATGTCTCAAATTGCCATAACAATGGCTTCCATACTATGTTACATAAACATTACAAGTTAAGTCACTTTAAGGTACTAATTTCATGCCAAAACTAGTCCATTTACAAGTCACTTTTTCATGTCATTACAAGCCAATTTCAAGCTCATTTTTCAATCTCTTTCTATCTTTAAAAGGTATCTCCTATTATATCTATTTCATGACATACTAATCATACACATTCACCTAAGTCATGCCATATAAACATTTCCACATCCATACCAAATATGTCATGCTACATCACACACATGTACATGCTAAAACATGCCTCATTTCAATGCCATTTTAGCCTTGCATAACTCTTAGCCATTATTCCCAATTTGCCATACACATTATTGTAATCATATTCAAGCACACATACACACACTTTAACATCACACAAGCATGCTTACACACACATTATGCCATTGCCATGGAAACTAAGCCAATTCACACCTTGTTCATGCCTCGGCCACACTAAACACACACACACACATAAGCTTTATTCACCAATTCCTTCACCTACACCTAACATGCCATCAGTAGTAAGCCATGTTCCATACAATATGCCAAGCACACATGCCATACACTTAACCTACACACCAAAGCACCTCTCGGCCTAGTGAAGGCACACACTAAAACTCATAATTCTCACCATATACATATATAATTCATTCCAAATATCTTAGAAGTCATGCCAAAACTACCTTAGCAAGCCATAAACACATCACACACAACATATACACCTCTCAGCCAAATGTGGAACTCACCCCTTTACATATTCTTTTCACCTAATTACCATTCCAAGCATTCATTCTTTATACCATTACTTTAATTACACGCTTAATCCATCAATTCACACACACTGCCCATACTTTCCATCATTTCCATACAAGAACTCTAAGCCTATTACATATGAATTTCATCATTCATACTTTAAATGCCTTCAATTCACTTACCTCACTATCAAAGGAGTTGAATTCTTCACTTTAAGCTTGAAGGAAACCGAAGCACACCTCAATTCTTCCTTTCTTCCATTCACGCCACCTCACCTTCAAAAATCACACACATCTCCAATTCAAATTCCAAGCATATAGGCATTTTTAGAATCACTAAATCCTCTAGGAAATAAATTAAAAAGGGTTGAGTTACTTACACATCAAAATTTGATTCTTGGCACCCTTTGAATGTACACCTTAGCTTCGTTGAATTTTCTTCCAATTTAAAGACTTCTATGGCCTCTAACACCTTCACAAGTCTATTTAAAACATAATTAGAGGATTTTTAGTGGCAATAAGTAAGGGAAAAGCTTACAAAATGAAGCAAAAATGGTGGCTTCAAAGGGGAAATGGCATCAGGATAGCAAGAAGAGAAAAAAGGAGAAAAAGTGGGGTGGTGAGGGTGAGTGCCAAGTGGACACTTAGGTGTCACTTTGAGCCCTTTTATAGTGGCTGAGGTGGCATGGGTAGGGCCACATGCCACCCAAAAGCCTTGAAATAACTCAATTTCAGTAGAAACTTCAAGGAATTATTTAAAATCGCTTGAAACTCCAAAAATTATTACATTTATTTTAAAAATCCTTAATTAGTCCCATTTAGAGGCTCATAAAATTTCACAGCCAAATTTCATTGACAGGACAGTTAACCAATTACCTTGATTTACGTGTAAAATCCCAAAATTAAGAAATTTTGCAAATGACCTCGGAATTCAAAAATTCTTTCACCAATGGACTTGGGGAAATTTTTAACCTTCAGGTTATGGCATTGTCAGGTCTGTCCGGGCATGTCCCGGGTCATTCTCGGCCCAACACCATTAGAGCCTATGGCCTAGATTACAGTCTAAAATAATTTATTAGTTCTTCTAAATCTTTAAATTAAGCCATTTTCATCATTTTATGGCCCCTCAAAGTTTCATGACCAGTACCCTTACCTTGAACCTCATGAAGGTGACTCAGCACTCCGGGAATATTTCTCGACCTCAGTGGTACTATTCACAAAGCCTCAACATACAAGTGATACATAAGAGGTCCCACGGGGCTGATCCTTACTATCCCTATAGATGTTAAAAGGTCTACTAGAACTAATCCCTACCATCTACCACTCCAATATTGGGTGGTCCCATAGGGCTGATCCTTGCTATCTGATGGATGTGGGTAGGTGTAACTACTGAGGTCCAAAATACGGGCCACTGCATAATCTAGATCCTGCTATCTAGTGTCTTTAAGTGTACTCATTCTAATATGAACCTAAAATAGAATGAAGGAAATAACTATAATAAAAATGATGGAAATGGAATCGTGACATATTTAATATGATTGCAGGAAATGAATGTCACCTGGCAAATTGAACTAAATTATGAGAGATATAGATTATGGAATAATAAAATAGACTAAAACATAACAAGATTGTATGTAACTAGTTTTACATATGTACATGACCAGCCTGATGCATGGTTATTGCATGATTATGTGTGTGACATACATTTATCACATTAAATTCACCACTAAGTTTATACTCAGTGTATCGGTGTTTCGATGCGTAGGTTGAAGATTGTAGTAGCAGTGCAGCCTCAATGTGTACAGTGTAGCTAATCAGATTCTAAGGTACCTATTTGTCTTTTATGGGCATGTGTAGTGCTAGATACTCATGCATACTAGGGGGTTGGGTCCAGAAAGTGAATGTAGCTAAACACCTATTTTGAGATACTGTAACTCGTAAATAGTAACTAAACTACTCAACGGCTATCTGTACTGATACTATGCATGGATATATATATGATGCGGTATATTTGTCTTATGATGAGTCTGAGACCTTGTGTTATGTTGTTGTGAGTTATGATGGCAATGTTATCTGATTTGTCGGGGGACCAGATAGGTCCACGAGTTGAGAAATGGATTATGATGATTATAAAAGTGGTGTTTCACAGGTTTAAAATTTTGGTTTTTCACCTTGGTTACCGTTATGCTGCCCAAATTTGTATAAAGTGCATTTCTATTCAATTTAATGGTTCTAACAGTCATTTATAGATATTATAAGAGTAACATGATAACAGACTAGGAAAAAGATGATAAAGGACCCTCAGGTTAGTAAAAGCTATAAATGTTAAATGAAGGGCACTTGGGGTAGAATTAGGATGGGTAACCTTTGGAAAGTAGCATCACCGATTAGGTTCCTTCGGGAATTAGGCAGGGGGTGTTACACCTATA
>CANXYI010744283.1:0-10214 GCA_948208565.1 Hura crepitans | reverse complement strand
TCCGGTAGTGCCTGACAGCGATACTTCAAAATTACAGGCACACAGGAGAATAACACACTTTATCAATTTAGGTAGAACTGGTAGGGGGTGTTACATTATAGTTGGTATCAGAGCCAGACCCTCCCTAGTATGGTATGACAGTGAGGACGCTATATCCTAAGGTGGAGAGGACCACGCTTAGGTAGATAAGGGACCTATCCCATATCGGAATGGAGGGAAGATGGTAGTATCCCTTGTAAACGCATTTTGGGTAAAGGGATGGTTCGGATTCCATTGGAACTCCAAAGTTAAACGTGTTTGGACAAAAGTAGTACCAAGATGGGTGACCACTTGGGAAGTCCTTCCCTTTGCCCAAGAACAAAACTGTGAAGGGCAGTGGCCCAAAGCGGACAATATCTGCAAAGGGGTGACAGGGGCATTACATACTCAGTGGTACTCCAATATGTCCACATCCATAGTATGATAAGAAGAGATAAATGTTAAGATAATATGTATAAAAGTAGCATGGGGTCCTATACAAGTTACACAAATACAGTTGAACTTAACTCTATTATGGTATACCATTTATATCACATACTCAGTATGAAATGACTGTGAGTGTGTGTGCTAGCTAAGCATGGCCACCCATTCATATCACATAGTTTTATTGAATGAGCATTTACTTATGGCCTACTTGTATTAAACTAAAGTGTTGTTGTGGGAAGTGCACCTTTAGATTATCTAGCTGTAACTACATGCAATAGTAATAAAATCATCTAGATCACATAATAATTGATTGAAATTAGGTCTAATCTCACTTTTACAAGTATTATAGGTATATGTGCATTATGGATGTGTGTATTATAATGAATTAATAACTTTATGAGCTATTGCGTGTGATAAGTTAGGAATGTTAGGTCTTGTTAAAAATTAATCCTTAACTTGTTCTAGAGCCATAGGTAATACACTCTTAAAAATAACCTTGAGGAAGGCTAAATGGGATTATAAGTTAATAACTATAAGCTGATAAAGTTGATGAATATTTGTATATTGCCTTAGCTATAGTCACTAAAAATAGCTCATGTGGCATTAGTGCTGAGCTATAAATTATTACAAATTTGTGTAAATCCATCTCTAGCAAGCCAAAGCTACTCTAACATGGTTTCTATAAGGTTTACCTCAGGTTATTGATCATAGACTTAAATCTTTTAAAATCAATTATATTATAAGCTATGGTTAGTGTTTCTGTTCTTTTTATTGTTGTTTATTCACAATTATCTAATTGGTTATGTTTAATTTGCTATTATTTTTGTGACTGATGGCATTAGTTTAACTCCTAATATAGATTCTTACTTGCGATAATTTCTTATTTTCCAAAGCTAATTTCTTCACTCTAGTAACTAAATTTCTAAAATACTTCCTTAATTCATTTGTGTGCTCCCTACTAACTGATAGTTAGCTTGTAAGTATGCTCTATAGCTATATGAGGTATCCTAATCATCAGTGTGACTGAGGAGACAATGATTAAATGATTTAGTTGCTTGTATGTTTAATGTATGCACAATGAGACAAATATTGGTATATTGCTCATATTTAAATGCTTAAAGATGCACATCTGCTTAATATTATATTGTAAGCATATAAGCTACAAGGTCGACTAAATGAGTTTTTTCATTATAGAAATAACTTACTAACTATATACAGATAACTTAAGCTTAATTTTATTCATGAACTAAGAAATAACAAAATGCATATGTTATGAAAGTATACATATCACTACCTAATTACTTCATAGGGCCCTTTCTTGTCATCTCCCATAAAACTGCATATGTCCTGTAGCTAAGCTAATGAATTAATATTAAGTAACTTGGGTTGAATAACCTTTCTTTTTGTCACCTTAAGTTTGTATCCTCACATTCATTCACACTTTGAACTTTTATCCCAACTATTAAAGAATTCCTTTTTCTTATTGTGTTTAGCTAGCCTTTTTGTACCATTTGTGCCCTTAAACGGGTTGTCCATAATACCATAAGACCATCTCCTTTTTCTAGCCCATCACTTCTCCTCTTCTCATTAAACTACTAGTGAAAACAATAGTAACTACGATAGTAATTAATGCTACATGATTGCTAATTTTTAGCCATATTACAACATCTTTTAGCCCTTCCTTCTTCACTCAAACCTCTAACATCTTGCAAAACCCCTTTGCAGGCTATTGTACATCATTCTACCTTCATTATACTTTACTTTTCCTTTTTCCTTACTACCAATAGCACCCCATCGATTACATAGCTACCCAACTTCAACATTCAATTCTACCTCACTACTATTAAACTCTAATTCATCCACTCCCTCACCTATTTGGTAGCACTGTATAGGCTCATTAAAAAGTAATATGGGTCCCTACCTATAGCCTCTATTTCACTCTAACTTTGCCTCTTTTGCTATTATGGCAATTCAAATCACTATTGCTATTGCCGTCACAGCTGTGCTCTCACCCCCTCTTAATTTGCCTTTAAATAAAGTCTACCTTAGTTACAATTGTAGCTTTAGTTCCTTCATTTGGTGTTAACACCTGACCTTTCCCTACTTCATAACTCTACCATTGAAAATCCCTATGGTTTGTAGCAATTTTGATAGATTCACACAACCTAATTTAAGGGAAATACTCATCTTATCTCTTATCAATGCTATTAACTACCACTACCACGGCATCTCTGCCTTCTCACTCATCCCCACCATTGCTACAATTCACCCCCTATTTACACATAATAAAAGCTATTGCACCAGCTGTTGTGCCTTTTGTTTCCTCCCAAAAGTCATAAATCACATAACTACTACCTCTTTTCATTATTACTCTCTAATTTCCTCCTTTCTTTTAATTGTATTTCAATTTCCTTATTGAATTTTGATTCTCAGTTCCTTGTTTAACAACCTATGATTTTGTTTCTATCCTTTCCTTCTCTTTCTCTTCCTTTCTCTATCTCCCTATTTTTTATTTCTTTTTTCTTTTTCCTTTAATAATAGATTCATGTCCTTTCTATCATTTTATTTTAGCTGCCACTGAAAATTCTAATAGCCTCTAATTGATTAATTTAACTCAGTTTGTAATGGGAAAAAAATAAATCAATCAACTAAAATAGAGCCCCCTTTTAATTTACCACTAGTTTTTTTTTATTTTTATTTTACCGCCTATGAAACTATTTCATTTTAATTTTTTGTAAAAATCCTTATTCAATTAAATTTCAATCATCCTAGAGTACTTCTCCTTAAATTTTGATCACCCGATTTGTCTCTCATCACCATTAACCACTCGTTAGCACATTTACTAAATGTACAAATACTACGAGTGTCACACTTAATTAAAATGATGATTAGAGTTTCATATTTGATTACTTGATTTTAGCTACTTTTTTTAATTTAAAATTTATTTGAATTCACCACTAAGCTATAAAGCTTAGCATATACTTTATTTGTTTTTGGTAATGCATAGGTTAAAGAGTTGATAGAAAAAGGTTAGGTTTTCAGTCTTAGCAATCTAGCTTTTTAAGAATTCTAATAGTGGTATTTTGATCTTTTAGTTAAGGTCATTTAGGGTGGTATAGATGGCACTCATTTGTGAAAGAGCTTGCATTCTTTTTGTTTAAGTAGGTTATTTATAATTTTACAAATAGCAATACATGTATAATTTTGTTTTGTGCATATATATATGTTTGTATATATGTGTGCTATGTGCTTGATCTTGTGAGCATGATAAATGATGATGATTATGTAGTTTTAGTTGATTTTAGAGGATGACATATGGATAAATAAAGTATTGATGTGTTTGAATTGATATTAAAGTGTTAAATTTTCATAGGTGAAAATTTTAGATAGTGCCTTTGGACAACTATTATGCTGCTGGACTTTTGGCACAATGACTTAAACTATATAAATGTTAAAAATGAATTTTTTATATATTATATGTTTTGATGATAGTTTTATATGATTACCAATTATGTGATGTTCACCACATGAATTTGTACTCTAACTGGATGAGAAGTGTCACATTTATTGGTATTAGAGCCAAGGTTAGAATGGTCCTAGGCATGTTAGTTCATATATGAGTGCCATAGGTTGAAGGTCTTGTATGCTACAAAGTATATATTGCTTGGACTTGACAAGTTGTTTATTATATAAGTAAACTATGGAAGAGTCTTTTAAAAGAGGTTTAAATGAAATAGTCGAAAGTCATGCTCCCACCATTGGAAATGAACCTATTAGACCCAAGGCTTTTATGTAACACCCTCTACCTGACTCATACTTGGACTGAATAGGAGATGCTACCTTTTTATTGAGTCACCAAAACTTTTTTTACCCTGCATTTCCCTTTATTTAACTTTCATTTACTAACACCTCGGTTACTGACCTCAGGATAGTTTTATGTCATCTACTAATATCAAACTACTTATGACTGTAATTAACTGACAGAGCCATTTTAATAAGGAGTTTCACAATCTATAGCAATTTTGGCAACATAATGGTTGCCTAAGTAAAAAACCAAAATTTTAATCTGTAGAAAAGCACTTCTATAATTATTTTCAATCATCTCACATCTCTTGGACCTTTCTAGTCCCCAAATACTCATCTTAACATCAACCAATCATACACATACACATAAGGGTCTCAAACTTATTTATCAACAAATATGAATCATGCATAATATATCAACATATATACATAGCACCTATTTTATCATTTACAAACCAACATGTGACAAAATGTAATCCTTAACAATTTATATGATCAGGCCCCAAGCTATACATACATGAGTACCCTTTGCTGTTAAAACTCAAAAGGGAACATAGAAAATATACCCAAGGGATTGAACAGTTACATAGTAATCTTAAGGCTGGACAACACTTTACTATTTTCTACTTGTACATCGGATCACTGACAAGCTGAGTCTACACTCAATGGTGAACTTAATGTAATATAAATTGCATCATGCAAACATACAACACATTATATACAACTCCTTTCTAATTAAGCATATTCAGTACATATAATCTCAATTATATATGAATTAACTCATATTAAATCTGGTTCAATAATATTTCATTACTCAGATTAGTTACACATCATACTATATACTCTTTGTTCTAATTAAAATTGTATATTTTATCTATCATATTATTTCTTTATGCCTTTTTATTCTATTTAGGTCCATACTGGAGAGACTACACTTTAAGACACTAAAAAATAGGATCTAGGTTGTGTTGTGGCCCACATTTTGGACTTCAGTAGTTGCACCTACTAATTTCCACCCAATAGCAGGGATTAGTTCATGAGAACCTCTAAATTTAGAGTGGTAGGGATCAATCCTAGTGGACCTTCCAACAGTGAGCATAGTAAGGATTAGCCCTGTGGAACCTCCCAAATCCCAAATATCAATCATGCTCAGGTGGATAGTAGGGATCAGCCCTGTTAAACCTCTCAAATCCACTATAATACTGGTAAGTAGGGATCAATTTGTGTAAACCTCCCAGTACATAGGATGATTGAAGTTAGTCTATGCAAACTTCCTAATGACCCTTGATAGTAGAGATTAGTTCGTGCAGATGTCCCAATATCCAATTATACGGGGCTCACTATTAGAACCTCGACAGTTGCACCTACCATATTATACACATAGGTAATGGCCTATATGGACTAAAACCCCTAGCAGCTACTAATTCTCTAGTTGATTGGTCAACCCATCCAGTTAGTCTCTAACTGATATAAGCTAACTCTAGTTAACATATTATATTCCTAATTATAGATCTTTTAATGTGTTTTCATTTTAGTCACTTATTATCTTGCTATTTACGTGTACATTTTCATTATCCCATAACCAACAATTACAAACATTACGACCATCGTTACATTATCAATTTAGTTCATTTTTATAGTCCTAAATTTCCAAGCATTGATCCTCATACTTTAAGTTATGTTTTATCAAACATAGTTACATAAATATCAAGTTTCATTATCCTTACCACTTAGCATTTCATTTAATCATATTACACTAATTAATTCTCTTAATTACATAGCTACAAGCTTGACTTATGTTTATTGCCTTCATATCTATGTTATAACCATGAGACACCTCATGACCATTCCATGTTCAGGCATCCACACTTTATCTCTTATCACTTTCATTTCACACACACACACACACACTTTATAGTTACTTTTTAGCCTAAGTATATTACTATGCCATGTCAATTACACATACACAAACACATTTTCTATTCATACATCATTCAGCCATGGCCACACACACACTTTCACACTCATTTTCTATGTAATTCTCCACATATTCAAGCATCATATGGCTTACTTATCACACTTACATATTTATTTCATGCAATTACACATATATACATACAACATGCCATTTCCATACACACTCACACATGCACACATGAACTAACACCTTCAACAACTTATATTACAGTAAATTCAAATACCTAAGGTGTCAAAATTCTCTATTCCACCTCTTTTAGTCTTGATTTGCTTCTCTCCTTCAATGACTTTCTCTTTGCCTATAACATATTCACTTTTAGGGTTATAAAAAATTTTTAAAAATACTACATAACTCTAAACCAAAAAATATTTACATGGTTAATCATGGGTTACTTAGAACTACCTAAACCTAAAATAAAAATTGAGAAAGAAGCATTTTTACTCACTTTAGGCATTATTCATCAAGTGCTTACAAATTCTAAATTTAGACACTTTCTTCAAATTTGTCAGTGGGAAGAGCTTTATAAGACTATAGAGGCAAAGGTTAAAGTAAGGTTTGAACAAATTGGCTTAGTATTATGGGAGGAAAGAAGAAAAAAAAGAAAGGGAGGAGACTAAGGGATAATGCCGATCATGGTGGGGAAAAAAGGGGAGGAAAATGGGTTGGCATATGTGGCACCCCCATATGTTTCCATCCTTTTATATTAAACATTTGGATGGCCTAAATTATGCCACTTATTGATCTGATGGTCTATTTAAATCTAATTTTTGTTTTATGTTTTAGAAATTTAAAATAATTATTCTAGGCCTCTAAAATTCATGCTTTTAGTGTTAAAAATTCTCGGCAGTTCTCATTGAGGGTCCTCTAAAATCTCAGGTCAAAACTCCAAAGGGAATTAGGTTAACTATTCACTCATGTAATTAAGAAATTTTGAATAAATATCAAATGACCTCTAAAAATTATAATTCCTTTACCATTAGATTCTTTGAAATTTTTAACCTATAAAGAATGCCATTTTTAGGTCCATCTAGGCATATTTTAGGACTCTCTTAGCACAGTGCCAACTAAAGTCACTATTCACTCATTCTCAACCTAAAATGATTTATTGGTTATGTTAAAAGTTTTAATTATTTCATTTTCATCATTTTCTAGCTCGTCAATGTTTTATGACTAGTACTTCCCCCTTTGCCAATATAAGGTGCCCCGAGTCCCCAAGAGACACTATTCATGCCTCAAGAGGTATTGTTCATGAAATCTTATTTCTTGAGTGTTACATTTTATGCCTACCACTAGTGGGCAAGCTGCACAACCACAATAAGCCTTACTTCAACATATGGTGGAACTACTAAAGCAAGTTATAGTTACTGCTATGCCATAACCATAGGCTCAAGCTTAACCATCGCCACCACAATTGCCATTACAAAAAAAAGTATTTAAAAAGAGTTAAAAATATGGGTGTAGTGGATTTTTATGGCATAAATCATGATGACATGGCTACAATACAATACTAGCTGGAGAGGACTGAAAGAATTCTCCAACAATTGTAATGTTCACCTAAATAAAGTGTAATTTATGCTACTTCCCTTCTTTAGGAAAAAGCATACAGATGGTAGGAAACTGTTATATATAAAGTGACCCTAGAGGTTAGGACTTAGGATTTCTTCTTGGAGGAGTTTAGGAAGAAATACATTATAGAAAGCTATCTTAAGGAGAAGAAGAGAGAGTTCATATTCCTAAAGTAAAGGCATATGATTACATAAGAGTATGGCAAGGAATTGGCCATGCTTAGTAGATATGCTAGAGAGATAAATCTTAGACATAAAGAGATGTAAAAGATTTGAGTATGGATTGAATCAGGATATCTACCTACATTTGGCAGCTATACATATAAAAGTGTTTCATTTACATATTTTTGCTGCTCACACAATTGAGAAGATTTAACAAGAAAAGGGAGGTAGACATTAGTATAAGAGACCCTTGGGTCAAAAACAAGCTAGCTTTGCACTAATATCTAATAAAAAGAAGAAAGGAGTGTAGTCTCAGCCTCAAATATATAGAAATTGGGTCAATGATCGTCCTTTAAGCCTAGACAACAAACATAAGTAGCTAGTGCACTAGTATCCAATGCTAGGAGTACAACTATTAATCTTTATGAATAATGCAACAAAAATCATATTGGTACTTGTTGGATAAAAAAATAATTGGAGCTTGTTATAGATGCAGCTCCTATTGTCATTTTGTTAAAGATTGCCTAAGTAGAGTAGTAATAGATACTAAGACTCAAGGATCTACTCCAGCAACTTCTAGAGGATAGAGATAAGATAGAGGGGACAAATCTAAAGTTGTTCAAAAAGCAAGATTAGAGATAGTCAATCGACTAGAGCCTCAAGCACCAACTAAGTAGTATGCTATCAAGGGTTGAGAGGAGTCAAATTCATTGGACGTTATAGCTAGTACATTTGACATCTTTGATATGCCTATTATTGCTTTGATAGATCCATGTTCTACATATTTTTATGTATGCACACCATTGGTACATTATTAGGGTTTAAAGGTAAAAATGTTAGATATGGATATTCTAGTTAGTAATCTAATAGGACAAAGTGTTATAGTAAAAAAAATATATAGAGATTGCCAATTGTTAGTTCAAAGTTATAAGTTTTTTGTTGACCTTATCATATTACCTTTCAATGAGTTTAATTTGATCTTAAGAATAGATTGGTTATGCAAGCATTAAGCCTTAGTTAATTGTAAACTAAAGAGAATCACTTTTAAGTCTAGAGATGGGAAAGAGATTGTGGTTATAGATGAGAGAACAAATTTTCTCCCTAATGTCATCTCTACTATAGTAGTTAGGAGAATGATCGCGAAAGAGTGTGAAGCTTATATTGCACATATTATTGATGTGAGTATAAAAAACTTAATGAGAGCTGCATTCCTATTGTATCTAAATTCCTAAATGTATTCCCTAATAAATTACTTAGTTTACCTTTTGAAAGGGAACTTAAATTTGGGATTGAAGTTTTTCCCAACATAACACATATTTTTATAGCACCTTATAAAATAGCTCCTAGTGAATTAAAAGAATTAAAAGTTCAGTTGTAAGAATTGTTAGAGAAAGGTTTTATTGGACCCAATACATTACCTTGGGGAGCACTAGTTTTATTTCTAAGAACAAGTATCCATTACCTCATATTGATGACTTGTTTGATCAGTTGAAGGATACTGAAGTGTTTTCAAAGATTAACTAGAGATCTAGGTACTACTTATTGAGTGTGAAGGAAGCAGATATACTTAAGATTAGTTTTAGGACTTGATACAGGTGTTATGAGTTATTGGTGATGCCATTTGGGCTTACCAATGCTCTAGTAGCTTTTATGGATTTGAAGAATCGAGTTTTCCACCCTTTATTTGGATAAGTTTTGTTATGGTTTTAATTAATGACACATTGGTTTACTTCAAGAATAGGGATGAATATGAGCAACATCTTAAAGTAGTTTTACAAATATTGAGAGATAAAAGATTGATTTCTAGGTTGAGTAAATATGAGTTTTAGCTTGATGAGGTGTCTTTTTTGGGACACATATTTCTTCTGATGGTATTCGAGTTGATTCATGGAAAATAAGGTAGTTTTAGAATGGAAGCCACTAAGAAACATATATGAGATTAGAAGTTTTCTAGGATATATAGGTTATTATAAGCATTTTTTAAAAGGTTTTTCCTTGATTGTAGTAGCTAAAACTCACCTATTTTGTAAGTAAGTAAAGTTTGAATAGGATACCTGATGCTAAAAGAGTTTTGACAAGTTAAGGCAATATTAACAAAAGCACTTGTTCTTACACAGCTAGTGTCGAGAAAGGATTTCATCATATATGGCGATGACTCTTTAAATGGTTTGGGTTATGTATTGATGTAAGAAGATAAGGTTGTTGCTTATGCCTTCTGACAATTAGAACCTTATAAAAAG
>CANXYI010744203.1:0-10017 GCA_948208565.1 Hura crepitans | reverse complement strand
GTCGATGCATAGGTGATAAATGTAGAAAGGATGTGAAGCAGATGATGATTGTCTAGGTATGATAATATATGAATAGACTAGATGATAAGTGAGTAGAGGCACTCGTACATATGTATGTTGGTGATTTGGAAAAATGGTATATGTAGCATTATTGAGATAATAATCCAATATAATGGTAATATAACTGAATCGCTAGCCGTAAACAATGCTTAGGTTGATAATCGACTGTAGGGTCAAGCATGTAAGAGCTATATGCCTGGTGAGTCTAGTTCAGACCATAGAAACTATTAAACGAAACTTCTAGACTGAGAATAGTTTTAATGTGGCAAAGGTTAAATGAAAGACCCCTAAAAAAATCCAAGGATGGGCAACCTCACGAGAAGTAGCATGTCTTAACTATTTTTAGGGAGAATGGGTAGGGGGCATTATAGTACAGGCACCCTTTAGCTATTTCTAAGGACACTCTCTCCAGTGATGATCGTTGGCACCGTAAGTAAACTCCCTATCTACTCAACTAACATTGCCCCCAGTGTCTTTTGTTGTAAGCATTGCAAGTCGAGGGTCTAATCTTATTAGCTACTGGCCCTAGAGCACTAGTGGCTCATGGAGGTGGTTAAGGTCTAGCTATAGAAGCCTACCTAGACCTCTAAGATTGAGTCTATCATTGTGCTTGGTGCACTAATTAAGACTAAGACTATTTTTTCTCTTCTTCTCTTACTACCACCTGGGGTAGCACTAAACTACCCAACAATGAACTATCTCTTCCTCTAAAATAAATCCCACTTTTTCCCTCTGAAACAACCCTAGACACTGGCACTCATGTAAGACACCTAGGAATATATAACCTAAGCTCTAATACCACCCAACAGGACACCCCCTACTAGACTCCCTAAGAAACCTAATAAGCAATGCACTTCTTACTAGGTCACCCATCCTGAAATTACATCAAGTCTAAACTCCTTAACACTTACAGACTATTTTATAACTTTATCAAATATTGTTTAATTCCTTAGTTTAACCCTTAATCATTCTTATATGAGGTATAATAGGCCTAAAAAACCCATTTAATAGGCATTCTACGTGTTATAGAAAATTGGGTAACACAACGGCTACCCAAGTGATATTATAAATTTTTTTTCACTTGTAAAAGCACTTCTATAATTATTATCAACCTAACTCCTTCTCCTAGACCCTTTTGGACTCCTCAATAACCTTATCACACATCAACAATCACATAAGGCCTCAAGCCCATAAACATCAGAAAACCATAGAAATAAGTCATTCAGACAAACAACCGATTTATACACATCACTTTTATTCTTTTAATTATATAGAGACACTAGCAACTTCTAAGCATGCTAAATCCATAACCTACAGTGTTTTACATGAGTGTTGACTAACAAAACAAAGAAAAAGATGTCTTTGTATCCTTCATAGTCTATGCTACTACACTGCATGATCTTTAAGGTTAGACTACTTACCTTTGTAACCTGTGCACCAAAACACTAGTACGCTAAGTATAAAACTCACTTGTGAATCTAATGCATTATAAATGTATCATATGCATACACTCATATGTAATGATAGGCTATAAGTATATATTTGCAATTTAGAAATTAAACTCAAGCAAGCAACATTAACTTCACTTTATTAGTCTCCTAATTCATTTAATTACAATTTTGCCACTTTAGAATCTTCAATTAATTTAATAATTCAATGATTTAAAATCAATTAGGTTTATACTTTAATTTAATTTAAATTAATACGCATGACTAGATAGACTACAATTAAGGACATTAAATGAAGAGGGAACTAGAAAAAATTATATAGTGGCCAAGATTCTAAACCTTGACTGTTGCACCAACTTAGTCTGATAGCAGGGATCAATTCTCTTGAACCTTCTAATACCAAACAAAGGATAGCATGGATCAATCTATAGACCTTTTAATATCTAAATAATCATAGCAAAGAACCCTAGTGGATAGTAGGGATTAGTCCGTAGACCTTTCAATATCTAATAAGACCATCAAAATACTCCTAAATGATAGCAGGGATAAGTCCGTAGACATCTTAGTATCTAGAAAATCATTATTAAATATCTAGCAGCTGATAATCCATAAGTTGACTAATTAACCCATCTAGTGGGTGTCTAACTAATGGGCCATCTAACCTTATTTTATGTCCACTTATTTATTGATAATCATTTTATAATGTTTAAGTTTGGTTAACAGTCAGTTATGAATTTATTTTGATAGTTAAAATTTGACCTAGACAGTTATAGGTCATTTTTGGTCCTATTGGACAGTTACAGGTCTATTTTTCTAAGCCAATTCATGTCACTTTCTTAGGCATAATTAAGTCCACTTTAAATCTAGTTTAAATCATTGTATTAAGTCCAATTATGTCTAAGTTCAATGAAAATTTTAGGGCATAGGTCTCTAGGTCATTTTTTCTAGATAGTTATAGGTCATTTTCATATTTTACGTACACAATTATAGGTTTAGGACATGCTTTTTTCTTGGTTTTTTGCCATGCCATTTGTATCCATTCTCACACATTGCCATAAGCCTAAAGCCATATCCATTTGCATATCTCAATTGGCCCTAAAAGTGGCCTCAAATTCATTCCATATAAGTCTCACAAAATATCCAAAATTTAGATCCAATTACATGCCATTTTAAATTCCATTTTTAGGTCCATTGTACCATTCCATTTTAGGCCATTTTCAATTCATATTTTAGCTTAAATTAAACCTTTAATTCCTTACCACTATCTAATCATTTTCATGCCTCATTACTCATACATGTTTACACATCTCATGCCAATTTCATATTACACATTCCATGATCAAAATGCCATGCCATTCCCACACGCACTCAACATGCCATAACATGTACATCATGCCTAACTTACTGCACATATCTCTCGGCCAAAGGTTGCTAATGGCTATATACATGCTTTTATTCATATTTAATCATACATACAAATAAAATGGCATCATTTAAGCATACATACACACACACATCACATCACATGCCATGCAAACCAAGCCTTAACATGCATTATACATGCTTAAGCCACACCATGAAAACATGCCTACAAGCATTTTTCCATTAAATTCACCACATACACATACAATACTACCCTTAACATACCATTTCCCATTCAATACCCCAAGGTACCATGCGATACACACATCTTGCAACCTAAGGCACCTCTTGTCCACTTATAGAAACCTCACTAAATCTTTCCTTCTTCACTATGCACATACCTAATTCATTAATTCCATATTATACACACTAAAAGCCATCCAATTCCTATAGAAACCAAGCCATAACACATCCTTCACACATAGATGCAAACCTCTCGATCAAAGTAATCTTTCACACTTCAATCCATTCTTTTCACCAATTCACCATTCAAATCATTCAAACCACACACAATTAGCATTAATACATGCCTAATTCATGGTTACACATGTTTTAGCCATAGAATCCATAAATTACATATAGCAATCCTACCTAAACCATATCTAATTTAGCCATGGCATGTTTTGAATACATGAAATACAGATAACTCCTGTGACACCTTTTACCCAACCCGTACACTAGAGTTGAGTAAAGAGCACTAGCATATTTTGATATCCAATTGCATTATCCAAAACTCAAACTATTTAAAACTTTTAGTAACCAAAATATTTCTTTTCTTAAAGAGTTGTAAAAACTCTAAAAACCACTTGGCATTCTTTTCGAGGCAACTAATAGGGTCATTATGTTAGAAATTTGATATCATGATGGCTATACTAGGACACTATCCCCATTTAGTAAACTTGCAAAAGAAACACTTTTATATACTCATATCAACTCTATTAACATCAATGGACCCTTTTAGTCCCGTAAATCAGCACATAGCACAAATATTCGATCTATGTTTATCACATCTCTATTACATACAAGCCTCTGCCACAACCTAAGCTATTCTCATATATTCATAATTAAATCATGTACATTTCTAATGATGTACAACCACAATTATACTTCGCATTATGAATCTTAGATCATATACAAATTACTCTTTACATTAATATTACAACATTGAAATTGATTACATTTACATACACATCTTTCTCTTAATGAGTTTACCCTAAGGTTTTAAAATTGCTCCTAATGTAAATCTTCAAGTTGCATCCTCTGTTCTCCTAGCATCTTTCTCTTTTAACTACTTTTATCCATGCACTGGTAGAAAAGCTAGTATGCTAAGTGATATGCTTAGTGGTGTACTCAATGGAAGATACATAAATATATACTTTTAAGTAGTCATGCCCACACAGATACATAAAAATGTTTAATGCATTTATTTCAAATGAAAACTTAAGCATACAATTGTTCATTTAATTTATTAATATGGATTGTCATTCTTTGCAACATGCAATATGATTTTGTGAGCACACATGCAGAATTTAATGTGGTATGTCACAAAAACAACCTTATGATACATTTTTACAACCAAGTATGCCTTTGAGCATAAATACGTCCCAATGTGATTATATTCACATAAAAGTCATGCATAAGTGATAACAAGTTAATGCAATGAAAATTATGGACAACATGCACTCTAAGCATTATCATAACATAATTGTCTTCATATGCATAAAATAGATATGGTGTATAAGGTGTATCATGCATGAGTACTATGTCATCATAACCATATAAACACCTTAATATTATGGTCATCATGCCCATAATCACAATAGCACATATTTGGTTTACACATTGCCAAAAATGGCATAACCATATACACGACACATACTAGCATCATGGCATAGCTCAACTCATGATCACATATTTTAAAGTTTTTACACTATTTAACATATGCCCATACTAAAAAGACAACTATCCAAGGCTAGATAGTAGATAATGGTGCACTCGAAGGCACTACACACCTGAAGGTGTGTAAAATGATGTACCCAAGGGCACTGGTATTTGCAGATACAAAATGCATTAGCTCGTAGGCTTTACACATGGAAACAATAAAATAATGGCTCAAAAGCTTGGTGCCCATCAACACAAAAATGCATATGACTCGTAAGTCTCTTACACAAAGGTAAACATTGTAGCTGTTGATCTTAGTTAACCAATCAACCTATCTAAACTAGGTCATTTAACTGTATAGGCATTATTAAACTTATCGATTTCTCCCATTTATAATAATTTTTAACAAATAATGTTTTTTATATCACCTCATGTATAAATGCATTACATTGGCCATTTTTGCACATTAGCAAGGCTTATGCATCATGCCCATAGCATGTATCATTACATCATGCCTATAGCATGCATCATTACATGATGCCTATAGCATATATTATATGATCATATCACATTGCCATCTAGGTTCTTAGAAGCTTAACATCACATAAAAGTAACATTTCTTAGGTGTTTTAGTTTTAATATTGCATTCAGCTTTACACCCTTATTACATGCCATTAAATTCATTATTAACATGCTTCATCCATATCCATACATTTCTTAGCTATCATTTATGCACAAGCATTGTTTGGGTTTTATATAAAAATAAAGGAATGTATGTTCTCACTTATAGCTGAATAAAACAAATTAGACTAAACACATGTATTCTCATGCCTAAAGATTATGCATCATTCAACCAACACAAGCATGAGGCTATCAATTCATATTTATTCACTTTCACAAGATTTATTATCACATAATAATGTCATAAGACACATCCATGTATCTATATTCTCATTAATTCCTCAATTTGCCATTTATAGTGTCATTAGGCCTTATATAGCACAACATACATCATACATGCACTTCTCATTTCAAACACATTAAAAAAATTATCATCATTGTCATGCATTCATATCTTATATTGCATAATTCATCATGAATATGCATAAAAGCTACAACAAGCATTAACACGCCATATTACACATAATATTAGAACTTATTAATGTTAAGTCATAGAGTGTATCTTTATATGACAAAAATTCATACTTAAGTCAAGGTGGCATTCGCCACTTCCATATGCATATATTCAATCATTTAATCACATTAAAGCACACATAAATGCATTTGCACCCCATTTCTACTATATTGCTTATACCTTCACTTTATGCCATAATAACACATAAATTATGTTCATCGCTCATTAAAGACATTCGACCAACATGCTTTCACCATTAGCTTCTTTTTCATCTCATTAATATCACCCATTACACATTCACTCATTTGTTAATGATACACACTCACATATGTATATTAGCTACATACAACATACTAAAATGCACATATTCATTACTCAAGTATTTTCCATCTCATTAAAATAATTACACATAAGCCTCAGTACCATAACATCTCAATCTTAAGTTATGCATACACAAGCACAACCTGAACCTTTAAGAACATGGTGTATGCACTTCCACATAACAAACACCACATAAATATTAACACACACACTACACATACTCATGCACCACTAAAACATTTATACTAGCGCATGCATAGTGCACACACTCTTGCCATTTAACATACCAACACATACATTTCATTGATTACACATACCGATTCACATATAACTACCATTGTTCAAGCCCATATCCACTTTTGATATGGCTTCCTATCTTGTACCTCCTTGTTTAGTTCTTTAAGTTCTATCACTCTATAGATAACACTGGTACCGTTCACTTGTCCTAATTTATGGGCAAAAACTAGACTTAATTTGAGAAAACTCTCTTCCACAAAGTTATACATCTATGTTTTAGCTTTCAAATGAATTTCATTTCACATTATTCTAACAATTATAAAAAAAAAGTTATGGCCTAATTACCGTATGCTACTCTTAAGACACTTTGTCAGTTCTAATTTTCAAAACTTAACTTGTGTCATATTTTTTAGCAAGTTAGTTTAGAATTGATTTATGACTTCTACTAAAAGCATATAGAATTATGAGTCTAATTTCATTTGGTTCAAGTATCACACATTTTGACACCTAAATTAGGAGTAATGGCCTAATGAATAGAGATTATTTCGTATATTTTTGAATTCTGAATATAATGTAGATACCTCTATTAATGGGAATTTTTAGGCAAAATCTATGCCAAATTAGAGAAAACTTTCTTATACAAACTTATAGCCTTATATGTTAGCATTCATAAGCCACTAGTTTCACATTATTTAGACATTTATACAAAGAGTTATGGTAAAAAAGACTCTTTACACTCCTAAACAAAAATCAATTCTAGCCCTAACTAGAAATTCGAAAATCATTCTCTTAATTCCATTTCCCCCTCAAAATTAGCCACACTCATCTCTTCATACTTAGATATATTAATTTAGTTTATAACAAGCCAAATGTAGCATCCAAAACTAATTAATTACAAATTTAACTAGAGGGAGAAGAGAAATCTGCTCACCTATGCATTTGGGGTTACTATCCCCTTTTCTTCCTCTTTTTCTTTCCCTTCTTTCTTATTTCCTTTTCATTCTTTCTTTCCGACATTTTGTTGTTGCTGCCTCTCCCTCTCTTCTTCTTTCTTTATTTTCTTTCTTTTTTTTTCTCTTCCCTTTTCTCTTCCCACATTTGCTACTACTACCTCTCCCTCTCTTCTTATTTCTTTCTTTTCTTTCTTTTCTCTTTTCTTATTTTGTTCTTTCTTTTCCCTTCGTGGCTGCCCTAAGCGCAGCCTTCCTTTTTTATTATTTTTTCCTTTTCTTTTCTTTTTATTTCCTTTGGCTGGCACCTAACCTCTAATTAGGCAAATTTCAATTTTAATCCCTCTTTGGGGGCTTATTCTAATTTAATCCTCTAATAAGTATGTCCTCTACCCCTTTTTGCCTAGTTATTACTATTATTATTTTGATTATTATGATTATGATGATGATGATGATAATGATTATTATTATTATTATTATTATTATTATTATTATTATTATTGTTGTTGTTGTTGTTGTTGTTGTTGCTGTTGTTGTTGTTGTTATTGTTGTTATTTTTCCTACACCATAATATTCCTAAGCCTCCAAAATTTTAAATTTCTCGAACCTCAATTTTTCAGGAAATTCGAGTTGAAACTTTAGGGAATTTTTAAAAATCACTCGAACATTAAAAAATCATCTTGTTTCTTTTAAAAATCCTTAAATACCCTTATTTAGTGGCATGCAAAATTTCATAGCCAAATTCTTTCGAGAGATAGGCTAGTGAAATTCTTGGAAATCTAAATTCTACCGAAAATTTTGAAAATTCCCCAAATGACCTCAAAAAATTAAAATTAATTCTTTGTTAGCCTAATTACAATTTTTAACCATTAAGGTATGGTATTTTGGGCTCCATTCGGGTACAACTCGGGTCATTCCTAGCATAACTCAGCCATTAGATTATGGCCTATTATGATTTATTGATTCTGCTAAATTTTTAAATTACATTATTTTCATCATTTTCTGGCCTTACAATTTTTCATGACTAGTACACCCTACCTCAAGCCTCGTGGAGGTGATCCAACACTTCGGGCACACTTTTTGAGCCTTGGGTACTATGTAATTACAACATTAGAATAGCCAGGGCACTACACCTCCCTAAATTGTAAAGCTTTTACTACACTTTTGGCTTGTCAATTGCCTTGTTGCACTCTACTAACACCATGGTACACACAAAGTTTGTTTTCAAGCTCCCTTTTATGTACAGTTAATGATTCTTGATTTTTCTTGAATTCTATGGTTATTTATGGCCTTTAAAACCTTTAAGGACTATTTGCTACCTAACTGAAGGGATTTTTGGTTACAATTAAAGTCTAAATCAAGATTAGGAAGCCATGGCAATAGAGGAGAAAGGAGAGAGGTGGTGTTGAGTGCGAATGAAGAAGGAAAGGAGAGAATAGTGGAGGGGTGAGCGGGTTTTGCCATGTGAAGGCTTAGGTGGCATAAGGAGGCTTTGATAGTGGCCATAGACAACTGGGGTGGTGACATGTGTCACCCGAACTTCCTAAAATTGCTCGATTTTAGCTAAAACTTTGGGAAAATTTCAAAAATCACTTAGACCTCTATTGTGTAAATTTTATTAATCCTTAATTAGGCCTATTTAGGGCCTCATAAAATTTTATAGCCAAATTCCATCGGTAAGACAGTTAACTCACTACCATAATTTATGTACAAAACTTAAAATTTAGGAGAAATAGTGAATGAAGTTAGAATTTAAAAATTCATTCACCAATGGTCTTAGGGGATTTTTTAACCTTTAGGGTATGGTATTTTCATGTCTATCTAGGCACATCTTGGGTTATTCCTAGCCTAAATTTATTTGAGCCCACAAATCACTAGATTTTGGCCTAAAATAATTTATTGGTTCTATTAAATCTTTAAATTATGTCATTTTTATCATTTGTAGGCTCCTCAAAGTTCATGACCTATATGTCCCACCTTAGGCCTCATTAAGGTGACTCGGCACTCGGGCACACTCTTCGAGTCTTGGAGGTACTGTTCATAGAGCCCTAACTTATAGGCATTACAATGTATACATATCTAGGAGGTTGGTTATAGCTTGGGATACTGGAAAGTAGTTGAGTGATCAATAGAGGATTAACCATCTCATATTATAATTAGAATTAACATGTTTAGGTCATGATTCGACGTACTTTAATTAAGCATTAATTTGACACAACTCCATACTTAGACTTAAATGGGATAAAGTATAGTGAAAAGAGTAATTACATAGTAACTGAATTTAGAAGGGTTAAGTCAAACCACTTTACTTTCTAACACTTAAGTAGTCTTCATTTGTAGTTAGACACCTCTCAAGGCTCGAATATAAGTGAATTGTTATTTGGGAATTAATTATGGGCTTAACGAGATTGAACCATAGGAGTCCTAGTTGGACTAGGACTCTAATTCACTATATACTGCCAAAGTGTTTTAGAAACTCTTTGGGTCACACACATAAAAAATTAAAATAATTATCAGAGTGTTTGATGAGATATCATTGAAAGAAGAATAATTAAAGAAGAAA
>CANXYI010744052.1:0-15110 GCA_948208565.1 Hura crepitans | reverse complement strand
TAGACTCTACTCTAGTACCTTATGCTAACACAATATAGCCTAGAAAAGCCACATTATTCAGCCAAAATTCACATTTACTCAATTTAGAATATAACTACTTCTCTCTCAAAGTTTGTAACACTACTCTGAGATGTTATTCATATTCCTCCTTGGTCTTAGAATACACCAGAATATCATTAATGAACACTATCATAAACTGACAAAAGTATGTTTGAAAAACCTTGTTTATTAAACCCGTGAATGCTGTTAGAGCATTAGTGAGTTCAAATGGCATCACCAACAACTCATAATGTCCATATCTTATTTTAAATGTAGTCTTAGGTATATCAGCCTTTTTTAATCCTCAGCTAATGGTACCCTGATCTCAAGTTAGTCTTAAAAAAGATATTAAGACCTCTAAGCTGATAAAAAAATATCCTCAATCCTAGGCAAAGGATATTTATTCTTCACAGTTACCATATTCAATTACCTATAATCAACACATATTAAAGTGACCTATTTTTCTTCTGTATAAAAAGCACAGGTGCTTTCTATGATAAAGTATTGGGCCTGATGAAACCCTTGTCTAGCAATTCTTGGAACTGCACTTTAACTCCTTTAACTTTGCAGGTGCCATTCTATATGGTGTAATAGATATAGGTGAAGTTTCAAGATATACTTCAATGTCAAAGTCAAGCTCCTGCTGTGGGGGTAATCTTAGTAATTCTTTAGGGAATACATCAAAAAATTTAGACACAACTAAATATGATCAATATTGGGTGTGGAGGTACTAGTTTCAATCACATAGGTTAAATATGCTTCACAACCCTTACAAATGAGTCATCTGGCTATAACAACTGAGATGAGGTTATTTAAGGAATTTCTCTCACTCATAACTATCACTTCATGTCCCTTTACTATTTTGAGGGTAAGCTTCTTATTTTTATAGTCAACCATAGCTCGGTGTTTAGATAACTAGTCCATACCCAAGATGATATGAAATTCGTGAAAAGGAAGCTTAATAATGTCTTTAGGGAATAGTTGTTTCTAGATCACTAGTGGATAGTGTCTATATACTTTATTCACTATCACACTCTATCCAATTAGATTACTTACTTAAATGTCTATACCTATAGACTCTGGTTCTATACCCCCTATCTTATACTTGTGTGGTGTAAATATAAGATTGAGTGGATCTAAGATCTATTAAAAGCCAAAAATGGTGTATCAAAAAAAATACTAGCAATGACATCCAGAGCCTTTGCTTCCTTATGAGCTCTAATGTTATATTGTCTAGCTGGAGCCTATGCCTTAGATCTAGCCCTTTGACTACTACTAGACTGGTCACCTTTAACTTATCTCTACCCCTTGTTTTAGGGTACAACTGATGCCTAAGTTCGTGTAACTTTAGTCTACCTTTGATGAAAATCCATCTTAAAATGATCTTTAACCCCACGATGAAACATTCTCACACCCTTGCCTTTTTGCATTACACCTAATGCCTTCTACTGTAAGTCTACTAGGTCAAAAGTGCATTTTTGCATGATGATGTTGATACTGGTTCACTAGAGGCTTGTTGGGAAGGTTTAGGTCCAGATACAATAGCCTAACTTAACCTCAATGGTTGTGTTTGCCTTTATGTTTGATGCCCTAACTAGGACTGACTCTTCCTCTGTCTCTTACTAAACCCAAGTGCTAAACTAGCCTAACATGGTGTGAGAGGCCTCTTCCTCTAGAAAAAGTCCCTCTTTTCTTGAAACATCTCTTCCATGTCATAGGCTACTGCTACTAAAATTACAAAGTTTGTAACCTTTGGGTTGGCTATTTGCATACATAACTCCATATTATGGCCATTTAGGAACTTCTTACACCTTTTCTCTTTAGTAAGCACAAATTCCTCTATATATCCACTCAATCTTGCAAAATCTTTCTTATATTCTAACATAGATCATCTTCCTTGCCTTAATTCAAGGAACTCTTGTCTTTCCTTATCTTTGTAAGATTCCAGGATATATCTATTCTTAAACTCTTGCAGAAAGAGTTTTAAGGTTACATCTATTGTTGCTTTCTTCTTCTTAGTTGTATCCCACCAATGGAAAGCTTCTTCTTATAGAAGAGAGGTAAAACATTTCAAACTTTCCTTGATACATTCTAAATGTTCTAATTATGAGTGCTCTTTCTAGCCAATACTTTGCTCTACTTGTATCATCTTCCCGAGTTCCAAAAAAATCTACTACTCCCATCTTTTTAACCCTTTCCTAGAGGTGGAGGAGGTACAAGAGCTGGTGGAGGAGGTACAAATTTATTGTAAAAGTGATGGAGATACCTAAGCCTACTACTGTAGCTAAGGCTATTATTGTTGTGCAGCATCACTAGGCTCTGGTGCACCTGCACTGGCTATTACTCCCTACACAATGGTAGGAACATGGCTTGCTACCTCTTCTCCCCATTCTTTTAGAGCTTTGTCACTCATATTGGATTACTAAATAAGAATAACAACCTATTAGGCTCATTGTAGTGTAGCTTTATCATAAAATCAAGTCCTAGACACTGGCACTCTTGTAAAATACCTAGGAATGCCTAAACCTAGGCTCTAATACCACTAAATATAAAACCGCCACTTGAATTTCGAAGAAATCCGATAGGAGGTGTGACTTCCCACTAGGTTTCCCATCCTAAAATTTGTCTAACCCATATTCTTTAACACTTATAGACTTATTTATTTAAATGATAGATCTTGCCTAAATCTTTATTCTAAACTTTAGGCATTATCATTCAGGTTGTATAAGACATAAAAATCCATTTAAGAGCAATGATAGATTCTCTAAAAATTTGGGCAGCACAACGACTACCCAAATGACATTGCCAAAAATTTAACTTGTGAAAAACACACTTTTAATAATAGTAATTGCACCTATCACCCTCTGGATCCTTCTAGTCCTCTAATATCACCATCTTAAATATCACAATCATCACATAGGGCCTCAGACCCATAATCATCAAAACTCAAAAAATAAAAACTATTTAGATAAATGGCCTTTAAACAATCCACATTATTAAGCTTAAAATTTATAGACACTCATAGCATCTAAGCTAGTTAAGCCCAACACCACAGTATTTACATGAGTGTATCTAATTAACCCCAAAAGCACCAAAACTATACATTTTAATTTTGTCATCACTGGACTGCAAAATTTATAGTGGTTAGATAGCTATCTTCTATTTCTTTCATATTGAAACACCGATACGATGAGTATAAAACTTAATGGAGAATTTGATATAATAAAACCATGTCAATGAAAGTATACATACATATCACAAATACCATGAGTGCAAAATGCATCATACAATGTCCATGTTATAAAAATAATATTATTTTAATCACTAGTCCCATTATTATTTTAATCAGTCTGATGCTATTATTTAATTTATCATAATTCTTATTATTACTGTCTATCATTATTCATTATTTAATTTATTTCATAGAACAAACATGTTAGACTACACTTACAGACACTGGATAAAGGGGAAATAAATATTGTGTAGGGGCCCACATTTTTTACCTCGGTCTCTGCACTGACCTAGTGCAGTGGCTTAGCTAGTGAACCTCAGTTGTTGGACCGACCTAGTCTAATAGTAGGGACCTAAAAATCCCCAGTACCATACAAATAAAATATCATCATATTATTATGTCATTAATCCATCATAGTGTAATAGCCCAGCTTTGGACCTTAGTGATTGCACCCACGTAGTTTGATAATAGGGATCTACCTATACTAGATAATAATATTAACATTATACTATGCAATAAATCAGTTAGTAAACCTCAGTCACTGCACTGACCTAGTGCAGAGGCCTAATTAACCAGTCAACCCATCTAGTGAGTATCTAACTAATTGCGCAACCATTTATTAATTATTTTTCTTCTAACACAAATCATTTACTTTATTTATTTCTAAGTGATTGATACACAATTATGAATTATTTTTCTCAATCTATTTTTAGCTGGACAATTATGGGTCACATTTTATAACGGACAATTATAGGTCCATTTTTATGCTTGATAGTTATAGGTCCTTTCATGTCCATTTTATGCCATTATCATAAGTCATTTTCCATGTCCATGTTATGTCCTTATTACAAGTTATTTCTATATGTTCATTTTCATTACACAATTACAGGTCCATTTTATTTTTAGGGATAGTTATAGGAAAATTTCCATTGTTAACTAGGCATTTCCTTATACCATTTCAAGCCATTTTAACATTCCATTCTAGGCCACATATTATGTCATTCCATTCAATCCAATAAGGCAACAAAATTGTCCTCACATTGCCAACAAAATTAAGTATATCACATTTTCAATTTACATACCAATTTTAAGCATACTTCAAGTCACTTTTTAGTCAATTTTAAGTTTATTTCTTTCATGTCATTTCTTGCACTAATTTGATAACAACTTTACATTATCTTTATTTAACATACATCATCCCACATTTATACATATGATTATATACCTTTCATGCCATATACCTATCATACATCACATGTTCACTATGTCATGCCATTTACACACATCATCAATTATGTCACACATACATACCATAGATGCCATCATGTCATACCTTTTAGCCAATGCATGAACTTGGTCACACATATGCATATTCTCACATTTCACTATACATACACATCATATATCATATTTCCACCATACTCCTATATGTACACATGACATATCACATATGCTATACCATGCCCTCATGCACACACCTTTTAGCCATACCATAATCATGAATGCCCATGCATTTTTCCTACCATTTCTACATACACGCACTTAGATTCATGCCACATATGACATTTCCCCTCACATACATCATGTATACATGACATATTACCATACACATAGCATGCCATATATGACATATCTCTCGACCATATGGACATCATGCATTTTTATACACTTTTGTCACCTAATTCACATCTAAATCACCAATTCTACACACAATAAAGCTCACGGCATGCTTAAATTGACCATTCACACACACAAGCTCAAATTAGAAATTCCATGCATATTATTATGGCAATTTACATCCACACACATCATAGCATGTTAACATTGTATCAAATTCACGTGCCTATTAAATCTTTAAAGCCTTCCTCACACTTTAAATGGTCTAACTCTTTGATTTCTCACCAATATGCTTTACGCCTACATACACCATTTCTAGCTTAGAAAATTCCTTAAAAATCATACAAAGCTCAAATTAAAATTCTAAAAATATAGCTATCCTTAGAATTATATAGGCTACCTAGCACTAAAATGAAAATTTAGAAAGGAGTCACTTACAACATTTTGAATTGTAGGCCTTTATATTTATAACTTAACCTTTGGTAAATTTTTTCCAACTTCTATGAATAAAGATGGAGGCTAAGGGCTTTAGGGATTAATTCCCACTTGATTATGGTGATTTTTGGTAGAGAGAAAAGAGATGAAATAATGGTGAACATTAGTGAAAATACGGGAGAAAAGGTAGAGGTGATGTCAACAAAGGGAAAGGAAGAAATGGTGGAAGTGAATGGAGATGGTGGCAAGTCGGCAAGTGGAAGTCCATGTGGCCACAATGAGTATTTATAGTGATGAGTAGGTGCCATAGGTGGTGACAAATAGCATTTGAGCTTCTCAAAAAATCTCAATTTTAGCTAAAATTTTAGGCAATTTTAAAAATTCTTTTAGACATATATTCTAAAAATCCTCGATTAGGCCTTTTTCATAAGTTTGTAAAATCTCACATCAAAATTCCATCGGCAAATCAGCTAATTGATTCCTTAAAAAATTATGAAATTCTAAAAAATTACTGAATGACCTCAAAAAATTAAAATTCCATCACTAATGAACTTAATGGAATTTTTAACCATCAGGGTATGGTATTTTTAGGTCTTTTCAGGAACATCTCAGTTCATTCTCTACCTAAGTCCATTTGAGGCAATAATCCATTAGATTATGGCCTAAAATGAATTATTAGTTCTACTAAAATTTTAAATTAATTCATTTAACTCATTTTTTGGCCCATTAAAGTTTTATGACCAGTGCACCCCTTCTTAGGCCTTATAAAGGTGTCTTGGCTTCCCAAGCACACTTTTTACACTTCAAATGTACTTTTCACATAGCCTTAACTTACATGCATTATAAGAAATCATCTCACTCAATCAACTTCATATTTTTACACTCATTCATCTAAGATAGGTTTGAGTGCATTCATTCATTTAAGAAAATATTAGGTCACCAATTATCATGATCCTTATCACCCACTTGTAGATATTGTCCACTTTGGGCCACTGCCCTTCACGGTTTTGTTCTTGGGCAAAAGGAAAGACTTAACAAGCAGTCACTTACCTTAGTACTACTCTTGTCCAAACATATTTAACTTTAGAGTTCTGATGGGATCCAAACCACATTTTTACCCAAAGGGTGTTTGCAAGGGATACTAATCTCTTACTTATAAGGCCTTTACCATCTTCTCTCCATTCTAATATAGGATAAGTTTCTTATCTACCTAAGTATGGTCCTCCCCATAATAGGACACAGTGTCCTCACTGTCATACCCATACTAGGGAGGGTCAGGCTTTGATACCAACTGTCATAACCCCAGTCACCCGCTTGTAGATATTGTCCGATTTGGGCCACTGCCCTTCATGATTTTGTTCTTGGGCAAAGGGAAGGACATCTCAAGTGGTCACCCATCGTGGTACTACTCTGGACCCTGCTTAGGCAGATAGGAAACCTATCCCATATCAGAATGGAGGGAAGATGGTAATGGCATTATAAGAAAGAGCATTAAAATCCTTTGCAGACACGTTTTGGGTAAACGAGTGGTTCAGATCCCATCAGAACTCCAAAGTTAATTGTGTTTGGACTAAAGTAATACTAAGATGGGTGACCACTTGGGAAGTCCTTCCCGTTGTGCAAGAACAAAACTATGAAGGGCAGTGGCCCAAAGCAGACAATATCTAAAAGCAGGTGATAGGGGTTGTGAAAGTTGTTATCAGAGCCTGACCCTCCTTAGTTTGGGTATGATAGTAAGGACGCTATGTCCTAAGATGGGTAGGACTACGCTTAGGCAAATACAAAACCTATCCCATATTGAAATAGAGGGAAGATGGTAAAGGCCTTATAAGTAAGAGCTTAGTATCCCTTGCAAATGCATTTTAGGTAAAAGGGTGCTTTGGATCTCATCAAAACTCCGAAGTTAAACATTTTTGGACAAGAGTAGTACTAAGATGGGTGACCACTTAGAAAGTCCTTCCCTTTGCCTAAGAAAAAAACTGTAAAGGGTAGTAGCCTAAAAAAGATAATATCTATAAGTGGGTGACAGGGGTCATGACAGTTGGTATCAGAGCCTGACCCTCCCTAGCATGGGTATGACAGTGAGGACGCTATGTCCTAAGGTGGAGAGGACCATGCTTAGGTAGATAGGAAACCTATCCCATATCAGAATAGAGGGAAGATGGTAAAGGCCCTTACAGACACATTTTAGGTAAAAGGGTGGTTCGGATCCCATCAGAACTATAGGTGATAGGGGTCATAATAGTTGGTATTAGAGCCTGACCCTCCCTAGTATGGGTATGGCAGTGAGGACGCTATGTCCTAAGGTAGGGAGGACCATGCTTAGGTGGATAGGAAACCTATTCCATATCGGAATGGAGGGAAGATGGTAAAGGCCCTTGCAGATGCATTTAAGGTAAAAGGGTGGTTTAGATCCCATCAGAACTCTGAAGTTAAATGTGTTTAGACTAGAGTAGTACTTTGATGGGTGACCACTTGGGAAGTCCTTCCCTTTGACCAAGAATAAAATCATGAAGGGCATGCTTAGGTGGATAGGAAACCTATCCCATATTAGAATGGAGGGAGGATGGTAGAGACTCTTGCAGATGCATTTTGGGTAAAAAGGTGGTTCAGATCCCATCAAAACTCTAAAGTTAAACATGTTTGGACTAGAGTAGTACTAAGATGGGTGACCACTTAGAAAGTCCTTCCCTTTGCCCAAGAGCAAAATCATGAAGGGCAGTAGCCTAAAGTGGACAATATCTGTAAGCAGGTGATAGGGGTCATGACACTAATCACCAGACACATTCATACATATTATCTCATTCACATTAGGTAGGCATCCTATATTAGCCATATGCTTTAGGCACATTACATACATAAAATATTCATTAGGTTTACATGCATCAGTGTAAGGATGCATGCATCATTTGGCATAAGCACCTTATCAGACAACAGTTTTATCACTCATGTAGCCCAGGAACATAAAAAGACAAGTAACATACATGTGTGCATCATTCAAGATAGAGTCACATTCATTCCTATATCTTAAAAAAGGTTCATCCTTCTAGTTGTCTAAGAACTAAGCAAAAACATACCTGTACAAGGCACTATATTCATATCAGTCTATATCAATTAACACATGTACATATCCTAGTCACATAGGTCATGTGCACTCACATGTATTAGCAGTATAT
Organism: Hura crepitans; assembly: GCA_948208565.1. Taxonomy (NCBI): domain Eukaryota; kingdom Viridiplantae; phylum Streptophyta; class Magnoliopsida; order Malpighiales; family Euphorbiaceae; genus Hura; species Hura crepitans. Next base: position 6,611 of record CANXYI010744052.1, on the reverse strand, counting down.
GCTAATCACTTCCATAACACATTTATGCTTCTAACTCATGCATTAGTCATACACCTACATCACATACAACACATATAAAGACACACAGATACTTGTACAATATTAATGTCCAAAACACTAGATATAGTTCAGACCATTGCTTTGGACATATCACCAGATTTGGTTCAGTCCATAACATTAGACTATCTTCAAACCTATCATCAGATTTGGTTCGATTAGCTTCTTTAAACTTATCACTAGATTCAAATTGGTTAGCTTATTCAGACTCATCACCAAATTTGGTTTGGTCATCTTGTCTAGACTCATCACAAGATTCAGTTTGGTTAGCTTATCTAAACTCATTACTAGATTCAGTTCAGCTAACATTATCACCTTCTTTAGACTTATCACCAGATTTGGTTTGATCCACACTATTAGCTTCTTCAAACTTATCACCAGATTCAATTCTATCAACTCTTTTAAACTTATCACCAAATTTGGTTCAATCCATTTATAACTTACCAACTTAAAGGCAAGTAAGCACCTATTTTGGTGTAGTTTATTTTCACCTCGAGGTGAATAGGCACTTGCATTTGATGTAGTTTTCTTCTATTCAACATCTTAAAATTCCCTTCAAGGCAAGCAAGCACCCATATTTGATGTAGTTTATTTATACATAGAGACGAGCAGGCACCTGTATTCGGTCTAGTTTATCTTTACTTAGAGGCAAACAAGCACCCACATTCGGTGTAGTTTTTTTTGGCTTCAACAACTTAAAATTCCCATAAAGGCAAACATAGGTGAATAAGCACCCATAATCGGTGTAGTTTTCTTTAGTTTAACATCATAAAACTCCTTTAAAGGCAAGTAAGCACCTATATTCGGTGTAGTTCATCTTCACCTAAAGGTGAATAGGCACCTGTATTTTATGTAGTTCTTTTCAGTTTAATGTTTTAATCTCCCTTAAAGGTGAGTAGGCATCTATATTCATTATAGCTTTCTTTCAAACCTTATTTGGAAACTTTAAAAGTAAAAGCATGTTAAGATGTAGTTGAATTTTCACTTCACTTGAGGATGAGCAAAGACCCATATTTGGTGTTGTTCATCTTCACTATATCAATTTTTTTTTTATAAAAGGTAGATACAATTTAGGTGTAGCAAGTTTTTACAATGAGTTAGAGGTAGGCATTCGTATTCAATGAAGATTTACGCCAAGCAAGTAAACCTTTAGGTAAGTATCTTGAACTTAGGTACTTTCATGTGCACTATTTTAATTTTTCCATTTCCATAGCATAAACCAAAATGGAGGCAACTGTAAATGCCTTACTTTTAGGCCTATTATGATAACCAGAGACATGCTTAAGTAATAAGGCAAGAAACCTAGAACCCTTGTTTGCATGGACCAATATGGGTTAGTTTGCCTAGACTTGATGCAACAAGGTTTACACTAATTAACAAAGACCCAACCTAAAATAGTAGAGCCCACAGGGTCCACCTAAGAAAGGCAAAGCCTATATCCATATAGACTTAAATAGACTGAGCCAAGAGTAATTGAGCCTAATGCCCAAGACCTGCATAGACAAGCCAAAGCCTATGTCTACACAGACTACAATAGACTTAGCCTAAAACTAGGCAAAAGGCCCATAAACCACCAGGGTGGACTCAAAAGTCTTTGTTCGCATAGACTTAGAACCTAAAGTCTATATAAACATACTAATAAAAAGCTTCAAAAAGAAAAAGCTTTTTGTTCAGTCTCTCTCCGTATCTTATAAGGATTCTACCTCTTATGGATGGTAGAGCTATAAATCAAAGCTTATAAATACCCTTCTTAAGAGAAAAAAGAGAAGAGCAAAGGAGCCAAGAAGGAGGCAATTAGTAGGCTCTTAACCCACTATTTTGAGAGTCTCAGAGAGGACTTTAAAGTATGACCGATCTACTAGACCTTTAACCCATACTAAAATAATCATCCTTTACAAAATCTAACCTTTTGCATTATTACTTAAAGCTTATTTACAATGTAAGATCTGAGGCCTCCTAATGTACTTATCTTTATTCATTCTAACTGATTCTATGAACTTATGATCTCTCATGATTAATCATATTTGATGTGGTTTTAAGTAATTCACATATTGATTATAGGAGTACGTTGTCATTTTAAACTATTCTAATCATGTGTAATTGCTTGGTAAACTATTGTGATCATTCTGTAATTGACATCCTAATCACACAGACTTACCTTGAGTCATGACAAGGTCCACACAGACTTAATTTATTGACATCTATGCAATGTGATGTCCATTTGGACTTTATTCTCTATAGTTTTCTATTTTCTTTGTATACCATGTTTTAATGTATCCTATTTACCATATTAACATACTTATATGATGTTATCATGTTGTATGATTATTCTATTCCTTAATATGCATACTATGGATATTCAAAAATTAATGTATTATCCGCATGAACTCCCTTTTACAAGGATAATAGTCTACATGGATATATGTATCTTATATCTACTTATGCCTATTTTGTAGTCTGCATGGACTCCCCTTCATGAGGAGTGTAGTCTATATGGACACTTATTATGAATTCCAGTTCTCATGAATATTAGTATGATGTATACATGCTCTCATTTGCATGATTAATTTGACATCCTTATAGCCATAACCATTACCTTAGCATGCATCCTAATTAGTCATATTTACATTAGACTTGATGCTAACATTCTATTTTTAGGTCCTCACAAGCTGTTATTTATGGTAGTAACCTTTCTCCTTGAGTTGTATAAGAGCAATAGTAGATGTCTAAAGTTTGGCCTATGATGATAACCAAAGACAGGCTCAAACAACTTAGAAACCAAGTCTACATAAACTAACGTGGCATAAGTCCACCCAGACTTAATGCTATGAGGTCCGCACCCTAGCCAACCTAGACCAATTAAGCCCAAAGCTTATGATTCGCATAGATAAGTCAAAGCCCATATCCATATGGACTAAGACAAACCAAGCTCAAAAGCTAGCTTAAAGCCTATGGATTAGAAGGAGAGGCCATAACATAAGTTAGCAAGAACTAAGCTGTTCAAGTCTGGACAGACTTATCAATAAAAAGCTTTTAGAGGTGTGAACTTCCTTTTCATACTCTGTCTCTTAATACTAGAAGGATTGTATCACTTCTAGATTAGAGACTCTTTACCCTAAGACTAAACATACCCCTTTTGGGTATAAATGAAGGGGGTATCTTAGGGGAGGTAATTTTGAGAGCCAAAACACACTATTAGAGAGTTTAAGATAGAACTCCAACTAGGATTCACTCTACTAGTCCTATTAGCCCACACTAAAAATTACTGATTCTTCTTAAACCCTACATTTTTTGTTGTTGCTTAAAGTCCACTTACAAAGGTAAGACCTGAGGCCTCTCACTGTACATATTGAAATTATTTTCAAGGACCCATGATCTCCGAGAATTTACCATGAGTGAGGTGATTTTATATAATCCCTATTTTGATCATAGGAGTAGGTCATCATTTTAAATCATTTCATGTTGTACAATTGAGTATTTTATTTTACAATTATTCAGTTATTTTTTATCTAATCACATGAACCTATTTATAAGAATGATGATATCTACATAGGCTTAATTTATTGATATATGCATGATTCATTGCCTGCATAGACTTATGTTCAATAACACTGTTCTTTTTTATCTTATGTATCATGTTTTAATGTATTCTATTTACCATATTGACATAATTTTATAATGTTATCAAGTTGTATAATTTTTCCATTTTATAATTTGCATATTGTTGACATACCAAAACTATTTTACAGTCTGTATGGACTCCTTCTCACAAGGAATGTGGTCTATACAGATGATCTTGTATCATTGTTATTTATTCTATCTTCAAGTCCATGTGGACTTCTTCTCATTAGGAATGTAGTTCAACGAATATATTTGTGTTAAGCATGTTTATTCTATTATGTAGTCTACATGGACTCCTCTTATGAGAAACATAGTCTGCACATACATTTACTTTAAATTCTAATTTTCACATGTATTTTATTTCTCATCCTTTTTATGAGTCCTTATGAATCCTTATTTGGTATCATTAACATTTTCATTTGAGTTGTATACAAGTGAACTTTCTCATTGGAGTGGAGGTCTAAAGGGACATAATAAACCTTATAAGTAGTAATCTATACAGACACATGCTAGAGCCTTAGAGAGTTCGCACGAACTTAGCATCATACAAACGAGACAAATTAAGTGATTTATTTTATTTCTTTTGGTTTTGTGCCTATTATATCTCTTGGCCTATTTTGAGTTGTAATAGGTAGCATAAAATCTTTTTTACATGCCAAATGCCTAATTTCACATCGAATGGCTTTTCATATAATTAAATAGTGTTTTTTTAACAAAATGGTTTTGAGTTTTCTCTAATCAAAAGACACACAAAAATGTATTTTAATAAAGATCAATCTCCTAGAGATAGGACTTAGGCAATTACCATCAATTCCTATGGAATTATGGGTAGTTGTTAGGTCATACAACAATTAATCAATAACTCGATTTCTAGGTATATAATATACGTGATGTATTCATTAAATACTACAACTTACTTTCTATACATGAAAAGGTGGCATAACTACTTTAAATATAATGCATGCTTACTTGATATGGGATTGACAGATGTTACAATATACAATGAAGGCATATTATTGCATCATAAATAAAATCTAAATTTTGAACCTTTCTAGTAAAAAAGATTAGAGGTCTTAGTGTAAAGCTAGGTGGTGATTCCAAATACTAAACTGCTCTCTTCCTAGGTAAAAATACATATTTTTTCTACAGTGGTGACTCCACTAGTGATAGAATTTAAATCTGAAAGTGCTTGAATAATATGCCATCTAATATTTTAATTTTTATCAATCCCATGCATTGCAACCTTTTACACTAGATGATGTTGTGAACCATGACTCCATTTTTCAATCAAGAACAGAGAATGCTAGAAAATTTATCACTCACAAGCCTTATGCCTTTGGGTTTATGAAAAATTAAACTAATTGATCATTATTATCCTTGATTAGAAAGGCCTATTAGGAAGGACCTCTGCTTATAAGAGCCATAAGTCTTTTGACCAAACTATGATCCCATATAGTTAAGCCTAGCAACTTCCTTTAGGTTATGTAACCCTAAGAGTTTGTGACCATGATTAAAGATGAAGTAGTGATAAAGACCATGCTAAATGAGGTCCTTCAGTATATAGAGAAAAGGATGATGGTTGCCATAACTAGTACACTATCAAATATGTATGCCCAGCGAGATAAAGTTCAGACTTCTACTACTAACAATAATAAGAAAGTGATGGCTAATGACTAGGTTTCTGATGAAGAAATACCACTTGTTAACCTTAGCTATAATAAAGTCCCACCACCCCAGTATGATAAGGAGGATCTAATCAAATAATTGAATGAAAAGCTAGACGCCATGAGTCAATTAATGATTAGGAGCAAAGACATCAACCTAGAACACATCAGCCCGAAACTTGATTATGCCATGCCCCACAAATTCAAGATACCAAATTTAAGTAAGTTCAATGGCACTTCTTACTCAAGGACTCACTTGAAATAGTATGTTATAGCCATGAGATTGATCAATCTATCGAAATCACAAATGGTGAGCTTGTTTAGTATGTCTCTAACTAGGTAAACCCTAGATTAGTACCACATCTTGGAAAAGAAGGTCAAAGTAAACTGGAAAGAGTTGGCTTGTGCAATCAACAAGCAATACTAAAATAATGCTACCATTGAGGCAACCCACAAAAACTTGGTATTAGTGCACCAAAAACCTAATGAATCCTTTTTAGAGTATTTAGAATGATAAAGTACTTAAAATGACGAATAAACCTAAAGATGTCAACCAGATTAAAATGTTCATCAGGAATGCCAATAATTACATGAAAGTAGGGCTTTCTAGTAAAGGCATTACAACATAGGAAATGGCTCAAGAATATAGTTGTTGATGTGTAAGAGGCCTCTAGAATAAAGGATTCCAAAATAATAGCAATAATGACTTCAGTTAAGCTACATATGTCAACATAATCAACACTCAAAGTTTCTCCAAATTTTGTAGACCTATGTCTTTATGCTTGAACAAGCTCATAAAACAAAGGAAGCTTGAATCCTCACCATACCGACCTTTGATGAGGCTATTCTTAGCTAAGCATATGAATGATTTTTATTATGCCTATAATCAGAAGATATGGAATCTCAAAGATGAGTGCAAGAACTTTCATCATGCCATTCAAAATTTTATTAATGCTAAGTAGATACCTATTCCACAAGCTTTGAAAGACCCCTCTCCCTTTTTAGTTTAGTTTAGTTGTGAACTTTTGTAATATTTTCTATTACTTTTCATTTAATAAAACAAAATAATAAATTTATTTTCAATCTTTTATATAAATACATTTAGAAAGGAGAAATCCTGAATCACATGAACTTTAGCGCCCTCTAAAAAGATGGATCAATGACCAATAAGAATCACTATGAATCATGCACATCAATTCATCATAATGCTTAAGTCATGCATCATGATACACACTTTATAGAAATAGTCCACATTATCCTCACAAACTT
>CANXYI010744042.1:0-13915 GCA_948208565.1 Hura crepitans | reverse complement strand
CAATCACATAGAGCAGTGGGCCCCAAGGGGACTGACTACCTAGTAGCTACTCTATCCCCTAGTTAACTGGTCAACCCTTCCAGTGGGTGTCAACTGATGGGCCATTAGCTAGTTTAAAACGTATTTATTATCATTTTACCTTTAGGTTATATTTCTAGACCTAACCCATATAATTAATTACAATTACGCCATAGTCACAATTTTTACTATTCATTTGTTTTGTTTTCGCAACTGACACGAGTTATTTGGTCAATTTCTTATCTTATGCCTTCCATTATTTCTACTATACAAGTTCCATTTTCAAAGTTTCTCTACCCCATTATTCTTACATAAATCTCACATTATAACTTATGTCAATTCACCACATTTCCACTCACATTCTCACCTCCAATTAAGCCACATTTTTAGGTAACGTAATATGCCATTTTTAGGTCATTTTGCTTGCCCTTTCTACACTTCATTTACACATTATTGGCACATAAATTGTATTCAATATTCAACCTCACATACCACACCTCACATGGTACCCCATTCGGCCATCTATTGCACACACACTTCCATATGACATTTTTCCCAATTTATTCCCCAAGTCATATTAATTTACTACAAAATGCATGCTTATAATCAAATTTCACCTAAACAACATGCACACACACATAATGTCACATTTCCATACAAGGTAACATACATAAAAATGCACATACAAGCTAGGCATAATATAATTGAGATATTCCGTATACCTAGGGTGTATGTACACCCCTTTCTCCACCACTTTGAGCTTGAGTTTGTGGGTTTCTCTCTCCTCATTTCCCAAACCCTAAACATAGACAATTTAAGCTTAGAAAAATTCCCAAAAATCAACCATAGCTCCAAATGAAATTCTAAAAACATGGGGATTCCTAGAATTACCTAAGATACCTATACCAAAAATAAAAAAAATAGGATTTATGGCCATTTACCTAATTTGGGAACTATTCACCCAAGTGTGAAAAATTCTCCGATTTAAGCTTCTTTCTTCAAATTGATGGAGGAATTGATGTCTACAAATGATGGAGGCTCTAATTATATAACTTTTTCATGAAGTTTAGGTGGGATTAGGTGAGAGAAAGTTGGGCAAAAATGGTGGTTTGGGTGGTAATAGCGTCGGCTTGTAGCTTTTGAATAAGTTAGTGGTGGTTTGGTTATATGTGTGGTGTACACACAAGTAAAATTTGTTATGGGTGATAAGTTGGACCCATTTGATTGGGCCAAATGGCCCACAAACCAATTTTTAGGTCACTTTTTAGTTGAAAAATTCACAAAATATTCTATAGACCACAAAAATTTCCAATTTCAGTTTTAAAATTCCCCAATTAATAGGACTAAGGTCTATGTAAGATTTCAGGTCAAAAGTCAACCATTGACTTTTTGGCACTGTTCATGACTAGAATAAAATGTTCAGGAAAAATACCAATTGACATTAGAAAATTTTAATTCCTCCTCTATCATACTCAATGGAATTTTTAAGGTTCAGGGTATGGTATTTTCAAGACCATCCGAGCATATCCTAAGGCTGTCCCGACCTGACCTTATTTTATCTCTATAACCAGTAGTTCTTAACCTAAAATGAATTATTTATTCTGCTAAAATTTTTAATTCATTCATTTTCCCTATTTTCAAGCCCATTAAAGTTTTTATGATCAATATGCCAATCATCAAAATGACGACCAGCACTGCAGGGAACATCACGCGGGCCCGTCCGGTACTATTCATAAGACTTCGACTGTCGGGCGTTACAATTCTTTCCCTTTAAGAAATTTCATCCTCGAAATTACCTATACTGAAAAGATGAGGATATTGTGTCCACATCTGTTCCTCGCTTTCCCATGTTGCTTATGTCTTATTGTGGTGTCTCTAAAGCACCTTCACTAATGGGATCTTTTTATTCCTTAGCTACTTCAACTCTATAGCTAGGATCTCCACCCGTTCTTCCTTGTATGTCAAATCTTATTGCACTTGTATATGTAGCTATTACATGTGTTGGATCTTATTTATATCACTTTAACATAGATACATGAAAGACATCATGTATCTACTGCAACTCTGGTGGCAAAGCAAGTCTATAAGCTAACAGGCCCACTCTCTCTATAATCTCATAAAGCTTGATGAACCTAGGACTGAGCTTGCCTTTCATGCCAAGTCATAGCATCTTCCTCCATGTTGACACCTTTAGGAACACCCGATCTCCCACTTTATACTCAATATCCATCCTTTTCAAGTTAGCATACGACTTATGCCTATTTGACGCTGCTTTCAACCTTTCTTTTATCACCTTAACCTTTTCCTCTATATCTCGAACTAAGTCAGATCCAACAATCCTAGTTTCTCCCATTTTGCTCCAACAATTTAATGTCTTACACGGCGATCATATAACACTTCATATAGTGTTATACCCAAGCTAGCATGATAGCTGTTGTTGTATGCAAATTCTGCTAATGCTAGATACTGATCCCAATTGCCTTTGAACTTAATAGCACAGCCTCTCAACATGTCTTCCAACACCTGTATCACTCTCTCAGATTATCCATCTGTATAAGGGTGGAATGTGGTGTTATAAGTTAGTCTAGTACCTAAAGCTTCCTGTAACTTCTTATAAAACCCATATGTGAATCTCAGGTCCTAATTTGATATAATCGCTGCAGGAACTCCATGCAATCTCACAATCTCATCAATGTATAGCTTAGCCAATCTCTCCAATGAGTAATCCATCATCACTAATATGAAATGAGCTATCTTTGTTAGCCAATCCATAATAACCCATATGGCATTACATCTAGTCCTGGTTATCGGCAATCTTATAACAAAATCCATGGTGATCTTCTCCTATTTCCATTCTAGAATTGCAATCGGGTGTAGCAATCCAGAAGGAACCTAGTGCTTTGCTTTCACCTGCTGACATGTTAGACATCATGCCATATACTTTGCTACCTCATGTTTCATCTTAAGCCACCAATAGTGAGACTTAAACCCAAGGTACATCTTTGTGCTACCAAGGTGCATTGAGTATGGCACTTCATGAGCTTCTCTCAATATCTGTACCCTCAACTCATCAACATTAGGCATGCATAGCCTACCTTGATAGTATAAGCTTTCATCTTTTGCAAATTCAAAACCTACAGCCTTCCCCTCTTTGACATTATTTGCCATCTACACTAAATGAGCATCCTTCACTTGCTGCCTAATGTCCACCCTGACTTACAACTCAGCTAACACTACACTTTCTGGTGTATACTCCACCCTAGCATGCATCAATCTTAATACAGCTATCATTTTTCAACTTAATGCATCTGTAACCACATTCACCTTGCGTAGATGAAATTCAATCAAGCAATCATAATCTTTGATCAAGTCCATCCACCATCTCTACCTCAAATACAGCTCTTTCAGGGTAGGCAAGTACTTCAAGCTCTTGTGGTCGGTGTAGATGTAGCATCATTCCCCATACAGGCAATGTCTCTACACCTTCAATGTAAAGACTATAGCTACCAATTCCAAATCATGCGTTAGATAGTTTTGTTCATATGGCTTCAACTGTCGAGAAGCATAAGCAATCACCTTTCCTTTATGTATTGACACATAACCAAGTCCGTTGTGTGAGGCATCACTATAGATCACAAACTCCTTACCCGATTCTAGTTGTGTTAGGATAAGAGCTTCAATCAGCATCCTCTTAAAATTGTCAAAACTAGCTTGACACTTATCATCGCACTCAAACATTACATCTTTCTTGATTAACCGTGTCAGTGGCATAGCTATCATGGAGAATCCTTTCATGAATCTCTAGTAGTATCCTGCTAATCCTAGGAAGCTTCAGATCTCTGTCACATTCCTAGGAGGATTCTATTCCAATACCACCTTTATCTTGCTCGGGTCCACCCTGATACCTTCAGCTGAGGCAATATGACCCAAGAATGCCACTTTTTCTAGCCAAAATTTGCATTTACTTAACTTGGCATACAACTGCTTCCCTCGTAGTGTCTATAACATGATCCGGATGTGTTGTTCATATTCTTCCCGAGTTCTTGAGTACACCAGTATGTCATCAATGAACACCACTACAAACTTATCCAGGTATGGCTTAAACACCCTATTCATCAAGTCTATGAATGATGCAGGGGATTAATAAGCCCAAATGGCATCAATAGGAACTCATAATGCCCGTATCTAGTTCTAAAGGGCGTCTTAGGGATATCGCTCTCCTTAATCCGTAACTGATGATACCTTGATCTCAAGTCAATTTTAGAAAAGACATTAGAACCTCTTAATTGATTAAAGAGATCATCGATCCAAGGCAGTGGGTACTTATTCTTAATTGTCACTCGATTCAATTGCCTAAAATCGATGCATAATCTAAGGGATCCATCCTTCTTCTTCACAAATAGCATTTGAGCTCCCCACGGAGACACACTAGGCCTAATGAAGCCCTTATCTGGCAACTCTTGCAATTGTGCCTTTAATTCCCTCAACTCTACTGGTGCCATCTTATAAGGAGTGATTGAGATTGGGTTCACACCCGGATACATCCTAATCTCAAACTCCAACTCCCGATGTGGTGGTAATCTTGGCAATTCATTAGGAAACACATCAAAAAACTCCAATACAATTGGTATATAGTCTAAGTTAGGGGTTTAAACAGTAGTGTCCGCCACTATCGCTAGAAAAGCCTTACATCCCTTCTGAATGAGTCTCTTAGCTATCATGGCTAAGATTATATTATGCAGGGAATCTTTGTCACCCATAACAACCACCTCTCTACCCTCTAAGGTTCAAAGACTCAACCTCTTCTTTTCACAACCTATCACTACTTTGTGCTCTGACAGCCAGTCTAGACCCAATATCAAATCAAACTCATGGAATGGTAGCTCAATGAAGTTAACTGGGAATACTTGACCTTGAATCATTAGAGGATAGTGTCTATATATAGCATTCACTATCACACTCTGACTAATCGAGTTGCTCACTTGTATATCTAAGTCAATGTGCTCTAGTTTCAAGTCCATATCCCTAGCTTATGTAGTGCATGTGTAGGAATGTGTGGATCCTAGATCTATCAAAGATAGTACTGAGACATCAAAGTGAGAGAAGGTACTAGCTATGACATTTGGAGCCTCTACCTCCTCCCGAGCATGGATAGCATACTACTATGTCAAAGCTCTAGCCTCTAGTCTACCCCTCTAGCTAGTGGTAACCTACTCCTATCTGGGTTGCCTCACAGGTCTACCAACTGTGGCTACTACTAAAGCCTGTGTCTGCACTACCTCTGTAGATTTTTGGGGACACTTCCTCTGCCAATGATCTCACAACCTATAAATAAAGCAAGCTCCTCTTCTAAACCAGCACTGACCCTAATACTGCTTTCGACAAATCTCACACACTGGGGGTGCACTCCTTGCTCTAGATATAGGGGCACTAAATGCCTATTATGATGGAGGCAGTCGTGATCTGGAAGAGTACCCCTGACTAGCCCACTGTGAAGGGACCTATCTCTATGATTGTGAGCCCTATTGCCTCTGAGATGTTTGGCCCTATTGACTATATCTTGGTCTCTTGCTCCCACCTGGAGCTAAACTCGTCTAGCCTGCTGTGAAAGGCCTCTTTCTCTAAAATAACTCTCGCCTCTCCTAGACCATTTCTTCGATGTTGTAGGCAGTAGCGACAAACTTCAAAAAGTCTTTAATCTCGAAAGTTGAGATCTAGATCTGAATCTCTACGTTGAGGCCCTTCTCAAACCTCTTACACTTTTTCTCATCAATTGGGAGGAACTCAGCTGCATATCAACTCAAGCAGTCAAAGTCCTTCTCATACTCTAATATCAACCTCCTGCCTTGTTTTAAGTCAAAAAACTCCTATCTTTTCTTGTCAATGTAGGAGTCTAGAATATACCTTTTCTTGAATTCTTTCTAGAAGAATCCCTAGGTCAGCTCACCAACTGTTTTTCCCCACTTCATTTTATCCCACTAGTGGTATGCCTCCTCTTGCAACAATGATGTGGCACACTTCACACACTCAGTCTTCGGGCACTCTAACTCTTCTAGAATCCTTATAATTCTCTCCAGCTAACACTCCACCTTAGCTGCATCATCCTCTCATGCTCTTAAAAAATCCATAGCTCCTAACTTCCGAACTCTCTCTAAATAAGTCTTCTATGGTGATGAAAGAGCTGGTGGAGGTGTAACTATCATAGGCACTGGAGCTAGTGCTACAATCTATCTTAGCAAGTTCACTATCTACTACAACAGCTCAGGCGAAACTCGTGCCCCAAGTATAGGCTATGGCTTAGGCTGAGGTGGTAGCTATCTTTATGTAGCATCATAAGGATTAGGGATGGTTGTACTCCCTTCAGGTCCATGAATGGTGGTAGGTGCATAATTTGCCACCTCCTCCCCTTTATCTAGCAGTGTTTTTTCACTCATCACGATTTAACTATATCAAAAGTAATGGTTAGCATCAAACAATGTAACTTGACTCAACATGAAACTCTAGACTCATACACTCATGTATCGGATGCCTTGAAATGCCTAAACCCGCTTTGATGCCACTAAATATAACAGCCCCTACCCATTTCTACCTAAAATAGGCAAGGTGTGTCACTTCCCGTTGAGGTCACCCATCCTAGGATTTCCCTAGGGGCTTTTCATTTAACTTTTACCTACATTTGACTAAGTTTGACCAAACACTTTCTTTAGTTCTGTCTGATGTTTTATTCCTTAATTACTATCTATTTAGGTCCATTAAAATTCTTATCAGGCACTACCAGACATTTAGGCAAAATTGGGCAGCATAACGACTGCCCTAGTTCCTAACCCAATTTAACTTGCAAGGAAAACACTTCTAATTTAGCATCCACCCTTATTTATCCTTCTGGACCCTCTAGTACTCCAGACTACAACTAGCAACACAATATCATATTCATTTCATAACTCACAGGGTCATAGACAACACACAGGCATGCAAAACTAGACATTCATTTATATACATAACTGTACATGCATTTAGTTTTATGGTTCTATCTATATACCTATCCCATAATACCCACTCTATCCTATATACATGAGTGCATTCCTATTTATATAACTCAAAAAGGGAAAATAAAAATACCAAGAACACTAAGGTAGCTACATTGGTGGTGATGTCTGATGTTGATCCGGACTCTATCTATAGCCTACACATTGGAACACTGACACGTTGAGTACAACACTCAGTGGTAGAATAAAACAATTATACTATGTCATATCATGCAACATGCAATATGCTATGTTCCACACACAATAAGTCATCCTAACACTCTATGTTCCCATATTCATTTAATTCAATTAATGATCTAATTATTCAAGTCATTTATCCGTCATTACTGCTCATTTTATTAACTTATCGACCCATGCCAGATAGACTACACTTTATGACACTGGATAGTAGGATGCGAAGAGTACGTGCCCGGTACTTAGGGAGCCATTCGAAGACCACTCCTAATACCATATTGGTAAATACTTTAAGGACCCATATATAGACCACTCACAATATCTGCGAAGCATATAAATCAATACACAAGGGTAGATACTTAGGTACCTATTTGAAGGCCACTCTCAATATCCACAATCACATCAATAAATGTGTGGAGTACATGATATAACCTTAGTGGCTACACCTGCCACAATCACATAGGGCAGTGGGCCTTTGGGGGACTGACTACCTAGCAGCTGCTCTATCCCCTAGTTGACTAGTCAACCCATCTAGTGGGTGTCTAACTAATGGGCCATTAACTTGTTTAGACCGTATTTATTATCATTTTACCATTAGGTTATATTTCTAGACCTAACCCACACAATTAATTAAAATTATGCCACTATTGCAATTTTTACTATTCATTTGGTCAGTTTCCGCAATTGGCACTATTCATTTGGTCAATTTCTTATCCTGTGCCTTCCATTATTTCTACTATACAATTTCCATTTTCTAAGTTTCTCTACCCTATTATTCTTACATAAATTACACATTATAACCTATTTCAATTCACCATATTTCCACTCACATTCCCACCTCCAATTAACTCACATTTTTAGGACATATAATAGGCCATTTTTAGGTCATTTTGCTTGCCCTTTCTACACTTCATTTAAACATTATTGGCACACAAATTGTATTCAATATTCAACCACACATAACACACCTCACATGGTACCCTATTCGGCCATCTATTGCACACACACTTCCACATGCCATTTTTCCCAATTTATTCCCCAAGTAACATTAATTTACTATGAAATGCATGCTTATAATCAAATTTCACCTAAACAACATGCACACACACATAATGTCACATTTCTATACAAGGTAACATATATAAAAATGCACATACAAGCTAGGCATAATATAATTGAGATATTCCATATACCTAAGGTGCATGTACATCCCTTTCTCCACTGCTTTGAGCTTGAGTTTGTGGATTTCTCTCTCCTCCTTTCTCAAACCCTAAACATAAATAATTCTAGCTTAGAAAAATTCCCAAAAATCATTCATAGCTCCAAATGAAATTCTAAAAACATAAGGATTCCTAGAATTACCTAAGCTACCTATACCAAAAATAAAAAAAATGGGATTCATGGCCATTTAATTAATTTGGGCACTATTCACCTAAGTGTGAAAATTCTCCAATTTGATCTTCTTTCTTCAAATTGATAGAGGAATTGATGTCTACAAATGATGGAAGCTCTAATTATATAACTTTTTTCATGAAGTTTAGGTGGGATTAGGAGAGAGAAAGTTAGGCAAAAATGGTGGTTTAGGTGGTAATGGCATTGGCTTGTAGCTTTTTAAGAGGTTAGTGGTGCTTTGGTTACATGTGTGGTGTACACACATGTAAATCTATTATGGGTGATGGGTTAGACCTATTTGATTGGGCAAAAGGCCCACAAACCAATTTTTAGCATTTTATATCACTTTTTAGTTCAAAATTTCAAAAAAATATTCTATAAACCACTAAAAATTCTCATTTTAGTTGTAAAATTCCTCAATTAATGAGCTAAGGTCCATGTAAAATTTTAGGTCAAAAGTCAACCGTTTACTTTTTTGGAACTATTCACGACTAGAATAAAATATTAAAAAAATACCAATTGACCTCAGAAAATTCTAATTCCTCCTCCATCATACTTAGTAGAATTTTTAAAGTATAGGGTATGATATTTTTGAGACCATCCGGGCACATCCCAAGGCTTTCGTAGCCTGACCTTATTTTATCTCCGTAAATAGTAGTTCTTAACCTAAAATGAATAATTAGTTTTGCTAAAATTTTTAATTCATTCATTTTCACAATTTTTAGACCTGTCAAAAGTTTTATGACCAATATGCTAGTCATCGGACTCAAAATGACGACCCGCACTGCGGGGAACATCACTCCCGGTCCGGTACTATTCATAAGACTTTAACTGTCGGGCATTACAGTGGCCCATATTTTTTACCTCATGATTGCTACACTAGAATATCATATTAATAAAAGTGTGCAGTGGCTTTATTGAACCTCCCGGCAGTTGTAGTCGCTTTGTAATACATGCATGTGGTTCTGTTAGACCTCCTAATAACTGCACCCACATAAGTATTAACATCATCAATATATATATGCAATGGCCATGTTGAAACTCCTAGTAACCACATCCACAAAGAAATATGTGCAATGGTACCATTAGTGCTTTTGACTACTACACCTGCATTATAATCAAATATCAACATATCCATATATTAGTGACATTGAATTGCCTTAGTAGTTGCTACTTCCCTCGTTGACAGGTTAACTTATCTAGTAAGTGTCTAACTTTTATAGGCTATTCTTAATTCTTATTACATTTCTTTTTCCAATCATTTGAATCCATATACTTATTTCTCTTTTTATTTCCTTATTCATCAATCCATTCCATTCAATTATCATAAGAATTTAAAATCATAATCATCATAATTCTCACTGGCATAACTTTATCATGTTAATATATAAATATAACTATCATAACTACTTATCATAGTTAACATATTCACATAACTTTTCGTATGCATTAAATGATAGAAATAGCACTGTACTTACATTATTTAAAACATTTTTATCTTTGTCGTATTTTATACTTCTAAATATGTGATTTAACTTCAATCAATTTCCCATCATTTAGTTCCTTCCAATATATATATCCTTTTGCTTCACTACTTGTCATCACTTTGCATTTCTTTATTCACCAACATTTGAATATTTATGTATTAATTTATTACTATTCATAATTCATTTATAATTTTTCTTATATTTCTATTAGCCATACTATTTCTATAAAATTATCATTTATATCTATTGTATTTATATGTAGCCTATTATTTTATGCACTTAACTTTCTTTGCATGTTGTATATATAATTTACCTAATTTATTGATTTAATTATTGAATACTTGTTTTTATGTTTTTATGTACCTATTTTCTAAGATATATTACTCATATTAATTGATTTCCATAATGGTTTTTAAGTGCCTTTAATTTCCCTTTTTATTTACCTTTATTTTCTAATGATTTGCCAAATATTCTATTATTATCTTCAATTATACTTATCTCGACTCCATTAACTACTTTTAGATATTTATATATATCTATATTCATACATACTTTTAGGTCTTATATTTTCTCCTTGAATGGTCATTACATTTATAATTGAGTTATATAATTATTTTCATAACTTTGTGTAATTCTTATCTAAGACTTTTATATGGAAAATCTTTATTTAATTAATTATAAGTTTATTTAATTACCCTCTTTATTATATTTGCTTAATTAATTCATAACATTCTCATTTTTATTGATATAATAACTATGTAATTCTTAACATATATACATCTTATTTTTCATTTAATTTCAATATATATATATATATATCATAATTGTACATTTCTTCTTTTTATTCCTCATAATTAACTTCTTTTGCTTATGGATACCCTTATGCTTGTATGCATATTTGCCATAATTTATCTATCATAGGTTGATTAAATTCTATAATTTATTCCCTTCTCTTATAGGTTAATTAACTCATTTAATCTTTTATTCTCTTACACATCTATATATTATATTTTTTTCTTACATTTAGAATTAGTCAAACCATTAATTATATCTATGATTCTCTTTAATCATCCTTACTTTAGTTTAATTAACTACTTACCCATTTATATGCATATTTATTCATTATATGAACACTTTTATATTTTTTGAATATTCCATGATTCTAAAGCATAAGCATTTATTTAACTTCATTTTTATTTTCTTACATGTTTATAATTACAAATTATTAAATTATATCATTAATTAACCATAATATATCTTTAAATACCTAGTGTGTACTCTTTGGCCACAATAAGTTTTTCACCCTACCTTTCCTGTGTTATACTTTTAACCATTTTAATATAGTTTCTTTAAGTCCTACTTATGCCTACTAACATTAATTTTACTTTAATTATTGATACAAGTTAAAATCGCAACTTCCATAAATACCTTTAACAACTAAAAATTCCATAAATATGCATACTCATGCTAATTTAATTTTGCTTCTCCTTTTTCCTTAATTCCCACTTCTTAACATCCTAACATAAGCTTAATAACATTCTATCCATACCTTTCATTCATCTAAGACAACATATTAACACCCTAATTCACATAAACCTTAAATATATATTAACCTTGGTTGATAATACAAGTACCTCTCAAGCTTAAATCTCTTTAATCATTCTTTTATCCACTTCAATTTCACTTTATCATCATCCCATTCACAATTTCACCATGTTCATAATGGATTTACTCACATAAAAGCCACCAAAATATTATTACACATAAAGCTTTAACATATAATTCCATAAATCTAAGCTACACCTTAAATAACCTCATAAAAAATACTTAGTTTGGAACAACTTACATACTTTGGATTAGCCAAAAACAACCATCTAGGATCTTTTCCTACCCATTAAAATTCATCTCTTTCTAGCCAATTTAGAGGGGGTAAGGTGTTAAGCTGAAACAGTGACCTTTCTTATGTATTATTTAATGATTATTTGGTAAAATAGAGGTGTAAAAATAGCAAAGCAAGGGAAAAGTGAATTTCAGCCATAAAGAGGGGAGGAGAGACATGTATTGGCTAGAAAGAAGTGAATTTTTTTAATATTTATTTATTTATATGGAAAATGGAAATTTAGGATTAAAAATCAACATTTACACATTGATTGCTAGGATTTTTCCATATGTAGTATCCTTAAAAATATCGTTTAAACATGTCCACCTCATTTATCCCTTATTTCCACTTGGATGGATAAGATTTATCATGACACTATTTAATCCAATGGCCAAAAATGCTCCCTACATAACCATTTTTCCATTTTTCCATAAATGGACACATTTAATTGAATTTATTTCCCTATTTTTTTCTAATACCTCCTATGTTTAGAAAATTCCAACACATGATTTTTGGTTTCTTTGGAATTTTTGACCACTAGGCTACACCACTTTCAAAATTTTCTAAGCACATTTCTAAATTTTCTATTCGGCTCTAAATGGTTTACTATTCATATTACACCATAAATCTAAGTTTTATTTTTTATTTTTAATCCTGTATATGACCTCAAATGCTCCTCAAATTTCACCATAATACATCCTATAATTAATACTAATTTTTTATTAGGTTAACTCCATTTGGCCCCAGAACACTATTCCCGGTTTGGTTATCACTATTCACTAGGAGCCACTTTCAAATATGATTTTTCTCACCCTTTCTCATCATTACCATGCCACAAGCCACTTCCTCATTACTCTAATGTGTCTCTCTCATTTTTTTACCATCAATAGTAGATTCCCCATTTTGCCTTTAGCTTTTCAATAAAATTACCATTTTGTCTTTTAGTCAATTTTTGCTCCGTTATTCATGCCAGTCGACTCTACTCGATCCATATGTCCATTTTACTCCCCAAATTTTCTCTTAATTCCCAATCTAAACTTATGGAAAATTAGATTGAAAGTCCAGCATGACAACCCTTCCCCTCTTATGAAATTTTGTCCTCAAAATTTTTCTTGTGGGCTTTCCCTCTTTAATCATTCATAGAGGCCATAAATACTCTATTTTTTTATCTCAATTCTACACTTATCTATAACTATTCTCTTTTTTCAAGTCTATCCTTAAATCATTATAATCCTTATTCTAAATAATTTTTTCCCATAAGTGTATCATATCACTTTCCCTTTCAATTAGGGCAATATGCATTAGTATGTCGTTGGATTATAACTATGCATGTGTGATGTGTGCATTAATGATAATTATGCAACAAGATTATGCATGTTTTAATGATAATGGTCAAATTAGATCATGTTTAACTTAGCCCATATATGTCACATCAAGGTAAATAGCCCTCAATATCAAGGAAATTTGCTAGGCAAACTTGGAGTATTAACCCTTAGATCCTTAAATGGCACTTCTCCATACTTCATTTAGTTTCACCTAAGTCCTAATTCTTTGTTGATATCATATATCAATCCTATATCATTATAGATCTTTCAATTGTCTTAGCAACATTTCTTTAACATTATAACATTGCAATTCTCTAACATATCTTTACTTTTAAACTTATCTCATATTACATTATTTATCCATAATTCATCTACTACCTAGATTCTTTTTATATCTCTTATGATAATTTTTATTTAAAGTTTTTGATCTTTTTTATTTAAAGTTTTTATAGTTTATCACTCATATTTTTTATCTTATCATTATCAACATCTGCCATGACTATTCGTTTTCATCATTAAATTTATAATTTCAATAGATTCTACTCTCTCTTATTCCTTATATATTTACATCTAGTTCATTTTATTTTAATATTT
>CANXYI010743944.1:0-16223 GCA_948208565.1 Hura crepitans | reverse complement strand
ATTATTGCTATTATGGCCCTTGAAAAATTTCAGCTCAAAAATCCATCGAATGCAAAATTCACTATTCACCGTAGACGGGGTTTTAACTTCAAAAATTCGTAAAACATTCCCAGGTGCTCCAAAAATTCTCATTTTTATTTTAAAATTCCTAAATTAATAAAACTAAGGTCAATGCAAAATTTCAAGTCAAAAGTCAACTGTTAACTTTTTAGCACTTTTCACTGCCCAGATAATATATTCAGAAAAAATATCAGATGACCCTAGAAAATTATAATTCCTTCACCACCGTACTCAGTGAAATTTTTTAAATTTAGGGGTATGGTATTTTCGCGACCATCCGAGCACATTCTCGGGTCTTGGACTGTCCGGGTCCTAAAATATTTTTATCTTCGAAAATGATAGTTTAGGACCTAAAACAAATTATTGGTTCTGCTAAAATTTTTAATTCATTCGTTTTCCCTATTTTCAAGCCCGTCAAAGTTTTATAACCAATATGGCAGTTATCGGACTCGAAATGATGACCTGCACCGTGGGGAACATCACTTGGGCTCGCCCAATACTGTTCATAAGAATTTGACAGTTGGGGCGTTACAATATAGGCAAATGAGTTTGGAAATCTCGATGTGCATGCACACCTTAGTCAGGCTTAGCGATCAGCCAGCATCCAGACTGGGTAAGGGGAGTCTCATTTGGTGGTATTAGAGCTCCAATTATGGCAATCTTAGTAACATTTAAGTGCTATTATATTCTAGAGTTTACATCACATACTATTAGATGTCAAGGCTTATTAATTTATTTTCTTACCTATAGATATGATGAGTGGTTCAGCACAAGGTAATGAGTATGAAGTTAAGACTCATACTCTGACTACTGTAGCAATTGAGGCTATGAGAGTTGGGTCTATGTCTGCTAGTGTGGCAAGATATGCACAATCAACAAGATAGGTTTTGCTAGTGTTCCTATAGGAGATGCTTAAGCTATTGAGGCAGGCTACTGCTACTGCTCCACCGCCACTACCACTATTGCTTGAGATACCTTTGGCCTTCCAAAAGACATATTAAGAGAGAGTGAAAAATATGGGGGATAAGGACTTTAAAGGCAAGGGTGAGGTTACTCTAGGGATGGCAGAATACTGGCTAGACTGCATCAAGAAAAATATAATGCAGATGAGGTGCACGACAGTAGAGAAGATCATATATGCTTCTTCACTTCTTTTGAAAGAAGCATTGAATGGTGAGAGGATTTTATAGAGTATAAGACCGAGGATCAAGTGACTTAGGAGTATTTTATGATAGAGTTTCATAAGAAATACATCACAAAAGACTACCTTGATAAGAGGCGATAATAGTTCATAGATTTGAAGCATAACCAGAAAATCGTCAGTGAATGTGAGATAGAGTTCACCATACTTAGCAAATATGCCAAGGATACCACAACCATTGAGGTGGATAAGTGTAAAAGCTTCGAGAAAGGGCTAAATTTTAACATTAAGTCCTAAGTGTTGCCAAAGAAGATAAGAGATTTCTCACTGTTGGTATCTGTGTGTAGATATATTGAGGGGGATCAGAAAGAGAAAAAGGAGTTCTATAAAAAAAAAGAATGGATGGTTAGGGTGCATCTAAAGCTATTTTGCAATTAGGGATGTACAAGAGTTTTCAGTTTGGTTTTACTCAGCATTCCCAGAAGCAAAACCAGTCAGAGAAACAAGCTTAAAGTGGTAAAGGGAATTCAATGTAGCAATAGTCTCAAGTTGCCTCAGCACCAGGATCAGTGGGCAAGAGAGATTTGGTTCCTCAGTGTTAGATCTACTTCAAGAGGCATAAAGGGGAATGTTAGAGGAAGCTAGGTGTGTGCTATAATTATAGTTAGCCAAGTCATATGTGCATGGATTATCCTTAAAGACAGAGTGTGGGTTAGAGATCAGCACCTACACATACTAGAGGTTAGAAGGGAAGTCAAGGAAAGATAGTTGAGGGAGCTCAGAACGACAAAACAAAGTCTCAACATGAGCACATAGCACCTATCATTCAGTATGCAATTAGAGTTCGAGAGGATGCTGATGAGCAAGACATCATAGCTTATACTTTCCTCCTATTTAACTCTCTTGTTTTAGCATTAACTAATCTAGGGTCTATATATTCGTATGTTTGTAAATCACAAGCACGAGACCGGGGGTTAGTTTTAAAACCATTAGACCTAGAAATCATGGTTATAACCCCATAGGCTAGCATGTGGTAGTTAACTAAGTGTATAAAGGTTGTCTTTTACAGATACAAGATCATTAGTTTCTTGCTGACTTGATAGAACTACCATTAAATGATTTTGACTTGATATTGGGAATAGACTGGTTGTCCAAATATCAAGCAATTTTGCAATATAAGCATAAGAGGTTAACTCTTTAGGCTAATGATAAGTTTGAAATCATAGTCATTGGAGAGAGAATCAACTTCTTATCTAATGTGATATCTGCAATTACTATTAGGTAGTTGATGAGGAAAGGTTGTTAGGCATACTTTGCTCATGTGTGTGACGCCAGAATAAAATAACTAGATACGAGTAATATACATGTTATGGCTATTTTTATTAATGTCTTTTTAGAAGAATTAGTGGGTTTGCCACTAGAAAGAGAACTTAAGTTTAGTATTAAGGTTTTGCTTAGTACTACTGTGGTATTGATAGCTCCATATCAGATGGCACCAATAAAGTTGAAAGAATTAAAGCTCTAGTTGCAAGAGTTGCTAGATAAGGGATTTATTAGACTTAGTGTTTCACTTTAGGGGCACCAGTTCTTTTTTTGCAAAGGAAGGATGATTCACTTCTATTATTTGATGATTATTAACAGTTGAATAAAGTGATCATCAAGAACAAGTATCCTCTGCCATAGAATGATGATCTATTTGATCAGCTTAGAGGGAGCCAGAGTGTTCTCTAAGATTGATTTGAGATTTAGATAATACCAATTTAGAATAAAGGAATCAGATGTTATGAATACTACTTTTAGAATAAGAAATGGTAATTATGAGTTCATTGTAATGCCATTTAGCCTTACCAATGCTCCTGTAGCATTCGTGGACTTAATGAATAGAGTCTTTAAACCCTACCTTGATCAATTTGTGGTAGTTTTCATAGACAATATTCTAGTTTATTTGAAGAAAAAAGAAAAGCATGAACAACATTTGATAATAGTTCTTCATATTCTAAAAGAAGAAAAGCTATATGATAAGCTTAGCAAGTGTTAGTTTTGATTGAGTGAAGTGTCTTCCTAAGGACACATAGCATCAGTTGAAGGTATAAGAGTTAATCCCAGTATGATAGAAGCAATGATGGAGTTAAAGCTACCTAGGAACACCACAGAGATCAGAAGTTTCCTATGGTTGGTAGGATATTATAGATGGTTCATCAAGGAGTTTTCATTGATAGCTTCCCCTATGACATGGTTATTAAGGAAGGATGTTTAGTTTGTTTTGGACAAGTGTCAAAACATCTTTGATAAGCTTAAGGCTATGTTGATAGAGACTCTGATTCTTATTCAACCAGTTTCAAGAAAGGATTTCACTATATTTAGTGATGCATCTAACAATTGGTTAGGGTGTGTTTTAATGCAAGATGACAAGTTTGTTGCTGATTCTTTAAGATATTTGAAGCCACATGAGAATAACAATCCAACTCATGATTTAGAGCTTGTAGCCAATGTGTTTGCTCTAAAAATTTAGAGACTTCACCTTTATAGGGATAAGTGCTATATCTACACAGATAATAAGAGTCTTAAGTATCTTCCTACATAGAAAGAGCTGAACTTGAGACAAAGAAGGTGGATAGAATTAATTAAGGATTATGATTGCCTGATTGATTATTATTTAGGGAAGGCTAATGTAGTGGCTGATGCACTTAGTAGGAATTTCATATAAGCCATAAGAGCCATAAATATCATATTACAACTTACAGGTGATAGTGCCTTCTTAGCTGAGATGCAAGTCAAGCCTAGTTTATTATAGAAAGTGAAGGATTGTCAGAGAGATTATCATAGGGTGATGAGTATTATAAGTGTTATCCAAGAAGGGAAGCCAATAGAGTATGAGATTAAGAAAGATGTCTATTTTTACTATCATGATAGAATTTGTGTGCCAGATATGAAAGAGTTAAAGAAATAGATTTTGCAAGATGCTCACAATGCTCTTTATATAATACATCCTGGTAGCAATAAAATGTATCATGATTTAAAGCTTTCTTATTGGTGGCTAGGAATAAAGAGAGATATGATTGAGTATGTGATGAGGTACCTTACTTATTTATAGGTAAAGATATAGCACCAGGTTCCTTCTAGATTACTTTATCCTATAGCAATTCTAAAATGGAAATGGGACGGAGTGACTATGGACTTCGTGGTTGGGCTACCTATGACAAGGAGTAGGTGTGATTCTATATAGGTATTTGAGGATCATTTAGTAAAGATAGCTTATTTTGTACTTGTGAGAATGGATTACTCCTTAGAGAAGCTAGCAAAGCTTTATATAAATGAGATAGTTAAGTTTTATGGAGTGCCATCTTCGATAATATGGGATCAGGATCCAAAGTTTACATTAAGGTTTTAGAAGAAACTTCCTGATGCCTTAGGTATTCGATTATGTTTCAGTATAGCATTCCATCCATAAACTGATAGACAATTCAAGTGAGTGATTCAGATTCTTGAGGATATGTTAAGGGGTTGTGCATTAGAGTTTAGGGGAAGCTGGGATTGATACTTGTCCTTAGCTAAGTTCGTTTATAATAACAGTTATCAGATGAGTCTTAGTATGGCTTCTTATAAGGCTTTGTTTGGAAGAAAGTGTAAAATGCCTTTATGTTGGAATGAGCTTAGTGAAACTAAGCTTATAGGGCTAGATTTGATAAAAGATGCAGAAAAAAAGGTGAAGATCATCAGAGAGCGGTTGAAAGTAGCTTCTAACAGATAAAAGTCATATGTAGATATAAAAAGGAAAGAGGTGGAATATGAAGTGGGAGATAAGGTTTTCCTTAAGATTTTGCCTTGTAAAAAGGTTCTACAATTTGGAAAGAAAGGGAAGTTGAGTCCTAGGTTTCTTAAGCCATACTAGATCATAGAACATGTGGGACTAGTAGACTACATACTAGCTTTACCTCTAGAAATTCAGCAGATCCATGATGTGTTTCATATTTCCTTACTTCGAAGATATAGATCGGATCCTATACTTGTGTTAACAAAAGAAGATATAGAGATTAATCGTAACTTGTCTTATGAAGAAGAACTAATGAGGATTATTGACAGAACGAAGAAAGAACTGAGGAATAAGACAGTACCTTTGGTGAAGGTTTTTTGAAAGAACTACGGGATGGAAAAAGCAACCTAGGAGATGAAAGCTCAAATGAAAGAGCAATACCTGTAATTATATGAACTAGGTACTACTTTAATATTCAGAATGACATTTCTTTAAGGGGAGAAGAAATGTAATGCACCAAAAATCCTGTCATTTATGAATAGTACTTTCCTAGGATGAATGGTGTTCTAGAAACCCGAGATTCACTAAAGCCACCAGATGAATGTATTAATCATGAAATAGTTTTGGGCAAAGTTTGAGATCAATCAGAGGTCATTAGAGTAGTTAAATATGCTAAGAAAGTTTTTACGACAGTGTCTTGGGAATAGTAACTAAGGCAAAGCTGAACTGTAAATTAATTTCAAAGTTGCTCAAAAAATTATGAAATTATATGACTTAATACATGAGTATAATGGCACTAAAATTGGAATTTTTTGATATCGGGAAGTAATTTTTTGAGAAATTAGGCAATATACAAATAATAAAATTAATTACTTTTTTGCATTTTGAGCACTGATTTTTAGGGAATAATTAAAGTGAATTATAGCAATAGAAATGGCAATTTATTTAGCTCTAGAAGAGAAGGAAAAATTGGGGGAAAATTGCCTTACTAAACGGATTTTGGGAGTAGTATAAAAGGGGTTAAATTTTCCTAAAAGTCAAAAACACTATTCCCATTTCTTCCTCCCTCTAACCGATGGCTGCTCTCTCTTTCTCCTTTTATTTTCTTTTTTTCAATCATTCCCTTAAAGCCAAATCTCTGCACTAAATTAAATCTTATGGACCTTCATGCCCTAAAACTTATCTAAGAAGTGGAATTTTCTTTAAAGGTTACTCAATTTTCATGATTTTTGAATCCCTTGAATAGGAACATCTAATTGTTCAAATAAGAATTTCTAACTTCTACTATTTTTCCTAGATACTAGTGGTGTCCAAGAGAGGATAAATCATCTTAGATTGATTTTTGAATCATTAGTTGATTTATTATGGATTTTGAATGGTTTGTACGGTTTACGTTAGGAAATTCAGAATCGAACCATGACAAGGGAAAGGCTAAGGCATAAATAAACCTCAGGGATCCTTTTCAATCATTTTAGTATGTGCAACCAAAATAAAATGGGTGTTTTCATTCAAAATCCCTAAATTACCATATTATGCCTAATATGCATTAATTGCCTAAATGTGTGAATAGCCATTAATAACATGTATTTATGATGATGGATGACATCTAATGAGTATATTTAAGTGTTCTAAATGATGAAAATGGATTAGAAATAATAAAATGTGAAAAATGATCTTAACGATGCATAATGCACATAATATGGAACATAATATGGTTAAAAGAGCTAAATCTGGAAATTTAGGTCAAATAAGCCTAAATTATGATTAGTTGCCCTACTTAACATGCTTATGTGTGAATAAATGTAAAAGAATACATTAGAGATGTAAAATGTGCGATATGTGCATAATGTGTAAAATGCCTTTATATGTGTTTATAGGAATAGGTCTAATGAGTTTTGCATATCACTTATGTTGTCATAATGTATATGTGGAACGTGAGCAATTTAGCCATTTCATGAGTTGGATAAAAGGCATATATTGTCATTAGTGAGTATGGTATTTGGTTTGGAATGTTTTAATATGTGTGTAAATAGGCCATATGTGTGTGTGTGCCATAGCATATAGTGGATTAATGTTTAGAATTTAATTATAAGTCAATGTTTACGATTAAAAAAAGGCATTTTGGGCGACAAATAAAATAAATATGGTGAATTAGGTTTTGCAAAAGGAATGGCCGAATGGTATAAGGAGTAAAACATTGCATATGTGTTGGTTATCATGGATTAAAAAGGAAAGCCTTATGTATGTGTGTGAGCATAACTTAAAGAATAGAGGCAAATAAGGCTCAAAGGCTGAAATTAATACATTAGTTTAAGAAAATTATACATTTATAATGCCATAAGGTTTAAATGTGCATGAATATGTCTTAGAATGTGGCTATGTGGTATGTTTGTTAATACACATTAAATAGGCTTAAATGATCAAGGATGGCCAAATGGTGTATAATGGGAAATATACATGATGCTTCATGAATTGTGAAAGAATTAATGTATACACATTTATTTCTCGTATTTGAACAAGATTAAGATTAAAGTTATTAAAGAACTGAAGTTCAGGACCTAAAAGTGTCTTAAACCCGAAATGAACTTAAAATAGAGTTCTTAAGAAAGCACATTATGCCATAAATTGAGAATTTAATGAAAATAAAAGTATAAATGGACCTATATTGATTTATAACCTTAATCAAGTATGTATTTGTTAAATATATGCTAGAAATCCATAATTGAGATGGATAATGTGGTTGTTTATGAATATGGCATAATGTGTGTGAAATGGGCATAAATGCTCAAAATGATGTCTTCAATGAAAATAGGTAGTTTTAGTCATTCACTAGCTAAAATACGTATATATAAAGCTAAATAAGCTTATTTAATGAGGAGAAACTAAATAAAATAGGTTTTAGACCACAAGATGTAACAACCTAGGAAATAGATAGGTTGAATGGTTAGCTAAGGGATATAGTAGCTACTAGGGCACTTCGATGCTTAGATGTTTATCTAAGAGTTCACTTTTAGTCTTACCTATGAACATGTGTGCTGAGATCTTAGGATCATGTGGGTGCAACCGCAAGGTCCTATAGGGGAATCCACTACACAGGTACATGCAGGTGTAGTTGCAGGGTCCTATAGGGGAATCCACTACACAACGTATGCTAGTGTAGCGGCCATTAAGTCTAAAATGTGGGCCACTACATTAGTTATAATCCCATTATCCATAGGTTTAGGGTTATCCCCATGGGCACAGTAAAAAGTATAAGGCAAACAACATAAGTAACACATGATGAATTTCACGATTTTAAAATAATAGATATGACCGTGTATGATGTGAAAGGGGTTTAAATTATTGAACTGATAATCTTATATGTCGTTATGCTATACATGCATACCATACAATGCTTTATATAGGACCATCCCAAGCTAGACTAGTAACTATTATTATAGGCAAACTCTGCCAAGGATAAATACTGGTCCTAGTTACCCTTAAGTTCAATAGCAAATCCTAGTAACATATCCTCAAGTATCTGCATCACCCTTTTTGACTGTCCATCAGTCTAAGGATGAAAAGCTGTGCTATAGGCTAATATAGTGCCTAGGGCTTCCTGCAGCTTCTTCTAAAACCTAAAGTGCAGCGAGGATCCTTATAAAAAATGATGGTCACTGGTACACCATGTAACCTGACTATTTCATCCACATATAGTTTAGCTAGCTTCTCTAAGGAATAATCCATCCTAACTAGGATAAAGTCCGCTATTTTTGTCAATCTATCAACAATCAGTCATTTAGTATCACATTTACCTTTAGTCAAAGGTAAACCCATCACAAAATCCATGGTCACCTTTTCCCATTTCCATTCTGGTATTTGTTGTAGGATGCATCAATCTAGAAGGAACCTGATGTTTAACTTTTACTTTTTGGCATGTCAAACACTTTGCAACATACTCTACGACATCTCTTTTCATACAAGGCCACCAGTAATAAGGCTTCAGGTTTAAATACATTTTTGTACTCCCAAAATGAATAAAATAGGGAGCTTCATATACCACTTTTAGTATTTGTAACTATAGGTCATTTGTAATAGGTACACATAACTTGTTCTAATAATATAGATACCTATCTTCTATCAACTTAAACCTTGTGGCCTTCCCCTCTTTAGCTTTACTTGCCATCTAAACCACCTATTCATCTTTCATCTGATTTTCCTTAATATGCTATCTAAAATCTGGCTTTACCTATAACTCAACCAACATAGCATCTTCTAAAGTGTACTACAACCTGGCATTCATAGCTTTTAGAGTCATTATAAACTTCCTACTCAAAGCATCTACCACCATATTTGCTTTCCCTAGGTGGTAGTCAATCAAGTAGTTATAGTCCTTTATCAATTCCATCTACCTTCTCTATCTCAAGTTCAATTCCTTCTGAGTAAGGAGGTATTTCAAGCTTTTATGATCTGTATATATGTAGCATTTCTCTCCATACGAATAGTGCCTCCATATTTTCAAAGCAAAAACAATAGCAACTAGCTCCAAGTCATGAGTAGGATAATTCTTCTCATGTGGCTTTAACTGACTTAAAGCATAAGCTACTAACTTCCTATCCTATATTAGTACATACCCTAAGCTATTCAGTGAAGCATCACTATTTACTATAAAATCCTTACCCTATTTAGGTTAAATGAGGGTAGGAGCTTCTATCAACATCTTCTTCAGTAGCTTAAAATTGGCTTGACACTTATCATCCCACTCAAATTTCACATTCTTTCTCATATGTTTGGTCAAAGGAGTGGCAATAATAGAGAATCCTTTTACAAATCTCGTATAATACCTAGCCAATCCTAAAAAAAACTTCTCACTTCAATTACATTCTTAGGTGGTTCTCATTCTAGCATTACCTTTACTTTACTAGGATCAACTCTGATTCCCTTTACTGAAACTATATACCCTAAAAAAGTGACTTCACTCAACCAAAACTCATACGTACTAAGCTTAGCATATAACTATTTCTCTATCAGGGTCTATAATGCAACCCTGAGGTATTGTTTATGCTCTTTCTGGTTCTAGAATACACCAAGATATCATCTATGAACACCATAACAAACTAATCTAGATAAAGCTAAAAAACTCTATTCATAAGATCCATATAAGCAGCTAGTGCATTGGTGAGCCTAAATGGCATCACCAAGAACTCATAGTGCCTATATTAAGTTCTGAAGGCAATTTTAGGAATGTCAGCCTCCTTAATTTTTAGCTGATGGTATCCAGATCTCATATCAATCTTTGAAAATACACCAACACCTCTTAACTAATCAAAAAGATCATCTATCTTGGGCAATAGATACTAATTCTTCATAATTATCATGTTCAGCTGCCTATAGTTAATACATAACTTGAGCGACCCATCTTTCTTCTTTACATAGAGCATAGGTGCTCCCCAAGAGATACACTAGGTCTAATAAAACCCTTGTCTAATAAGTCTTGCAGTTGTACTTTTAATTCCTTTAATTAAGTAGGTGCCATTCGATATGGAGCAATGGATATTAGGGCTGTACCAGGATATACCTCAATTTCAAAATCTAATTCCCACTGAGGTGGTAAGCCTAGTAGCTCATCAAGGAATACATTAGGAAACTCAGATACAATTGGAATATGTGCCAAATTAGAGTTGGAAACATTCAAGTTAATAGTATAGGCTAAATATGCCTCACACCCCTTCTAGAGAAGTTTTTATGCTTTAACAGCGAAGATAAGATTGTTCAGAAGACTTCTCTCACCATCCACTATCATTGTCTATCCTTCTATGACCTGGAGGGTTAACTTCTTATGTCTAAAATCAATCATGGCTTGATGCTCAATCAACCAATCCATTCTTAGGATCACATCAAACTCATTGCAAGGCAGATCAATCAAATTAGCAGGAAATCTATACCCTTGAATCACTAGAGGGCATTGCCTATATACCTTGTTCACCATCACACACTACCCTATAGGATTACTAACTTTGATGTCTACATCAACATGTTTAGGCTCTAACCTCCTATTCTGTGCTTGTGCAGCACATACATATGAATGTGTAGAACTAAGGTCTATCAAGGCCAAAACTAGAACATCAAATAAATAAAAAGTACTAGTTATGACATCTAGTGTTATAGCCTCTTCTCCCTCTCACAGAATACTGCCTGGCTAGAGCATGAACCTTAGATCTAGTACCCTAGCTAGCACTATGTTACTCTCTTCTATTTTACCTATGACCCTTATTTTGAGGTGCAACATTAGATGCCTGTGTCTGATCACTCTCTACCTACCTCTGAGGACACTCTCTTCTGTAGTGGTCTCTAGCACCACAATAGAAATGCTCTCTTCTTTTACTGACTTTGCACTGCCCCTAATGCTTCTTTTGACAAGTGGTACAAGTGGGAGGTCTATTCCTATTACCCCCTATACTAAGAGCACTATCAGCTCGAGGAGGCAATTGAGGTCAACTCATAGAAGTGTATCTAAACCTCTGGGTCTATGCCTATCTCTACCCTGATACCCTATCTAATACTGGGACCTAGGGTAAGAATGTGTCTATGACTAACCTCTCTCCTATTTTTACCATCCCCTGACACTGCACTAAACTATCCCACAATGAACTGCCTCTTTCTCTGGAAGAAATCCTACTTTTCTTGCATCATTTCTTCCATGTCATATGTAGCTGCCACTAATACTGCAAAATCTCTCTTCAAGGTTTGCAATCTGCATCCTGAGCTCTATATTTAGTTGTGCTAAAAATCTCTTACAATTCTCTTCATCATTGGGAATGAACTCTTCAGCATACTTTAGGAGTTTGTAAAGTCTTTTTCATATTATGACACTATTCTCTTTCCCTACTTCATATCTAGGAATTCTTGTCTCCTCGTATCCTTGAAAGAGTCAGGTATGTACTTCCTGAACTCTATAAGGAAAAAATTCCCAAGGCAACTATGTAGGTGTTTTCCTTTTCTTGATAGTGTTCCACTAGTTATAAGCTTCTTCTTGAAGAAGATAAATGGCACATTGCAGATTCTCTGCTTCTGTACAGTTCAATTGGTCTAAGACTCTAAATATCCTGTCTAGCCAATATTCAACCCTGGCAGCATTATCCTCCTTTCTCCTTAAGAAATCAACAACTCCCATCTTCCTCAACCTTTCTAAAGGAGTTTTCTGTAGGGGAACTGGTGGTAGAGGTGGTACTAGAGATGGAGTAGGTGGAGGTAGAGCAGTAAAAGTAATAGAAGTATGTTTGAGAAAATTTACTGTCACCTATAACAAAGCAGGAGATGCTTTTGCCTACTATTGACTAGGCACTTGTGGCTGTGGCTATTGTGTAGCATCACTGGGTTCAGGTACTAATGTAGTGCCTACCCCTTATATAGTAGATGCAAAACTAGCCACTTCTTTAGGCCTTCATTTGGGTACCTGATTAGCCATGTGGTTACTACAAAAGGAGTAACTTATCAGCCTTAGACAGCATAACAATTTAGAGGAATTTGAAACTTAGACATTTGCACTCATGTACTTAGCCTAGGAACATTAAACCTATGCTCTAATACCATAAAATGTAACACCCCCTAATGGATCCCCAAAGAAACCCAATAAGTGGTGCACTTCCCGCCAGGTAACCCATCCTTAGATTTCTCCCACGATCAATCAATTAACTTTTACTTATTTTATACTATTTAATTATATTTGACTCCAAATTCAGTTCTGTCTATTTTTATAGTTCAGATAGGTTCATGCATCTATATTTATGCCAATATAGGGCAATTCCAAGTCAATTAGATTTTTTCTAAAATTCAGCAGCATGATGACTGCCCGAGTCACTATCCCAAAAATTTTAACCTATAAAACACTTCTATAATAGATTCTCACATCTTCTAAACCCTTCTAATCCCCTAGATTTCATCCTAACATCACCATTCTATCAGACAACATCACATGCATTAAGCCACAATCAAGAAAAATACAAAATTGAGCCTCAGACTCGTATATATCCATTATATCAATAAAAGCCATTCACACATACAAAACTTAATAACTATTTATTTACAACATAATTTGTACTTATATAATTACATCTTGTGTCACTTATATACATAACACATATTTCTCACCTAAGTACTTAGAATGCAAAACTATACAAAATGTATATTATCCACCTTCTAATAAATAACCTCTAAACTTCGTTGCACGATTTACGAGGCTACATCCTTATTCTAATTGCCTACGCACCACAATAGGTAAGTTGAGTATATAATATAATCAGTGGTGAATTCAATCATTTAAAACATGTCCAACAACTTATTCATGCATATATACTCATATTTTTTTTCTTGTTCCAATATCAAGGTACAACCTGAATGACTAACATGCAAAATTACCAAATTGCCCCTATGGTGTCCTTGTCAGTAAATTATCCAACTAATCATTTTAACTAATGTAAATTATAGGTTTATGATCCCTATTAACAATTACATGCATGGTCTTTAATTATTAGGCAATAAATATTATCCATATAAAATTACCAAAATGCCCCTTTATTATATTTCAATGTCACTGGTAAATTACATTGTTCTTATTTAAGTTATATCAGCTGGCCTATCTAGAAAGACAACACTGATAGACATTGGATCTAGAGAGAAATAAAATAGTGTAGTGGTCCACATTCTAGACCCCGACTGCTACATCGGCCTGTTTAAGTTATAGCACCTGAGGTGCAGATAACGAGGTGTGGTTTTCCTAGCAGATTGGTCTATCCAACAGAGTAGTACAGTGGCCCTTCAGGACCATCACTGCTATGTCAGAATTATTTTAAAGATCTATGATAGGGGAAACTGTGTCTACCCTTTAGACTGGTCTGTCCAACAAACTAGTGTAGTGGCCCTTCGAGACCTATGTCGCTGTACTGGTAAAAATTAATACTGGCATTAAATGGTAAAGATAGAAAGTTATCTATCCAATAGACTAGTACAATGGCCCCAATATGGACTTAGGCCATTGTTTCGACCCTGTCTAAAAAATAGATAGTGTAGCAATTGCTAAAAATCCTTAAATTAACTGATCAACCCATCCAGTGAGTGTCTATCTAATAGGTTATCTAACCTCAAGTTATATCCCTTTCTTTACTAATTAACTTTTATAATATTAGTAAATTAAAGACTGTAGCACTCTCCACCTGCTCTGTACACAAAATCTAAGAAGAGAGTGCCACCGCATACCGATATCTGATTTTGTTACCCATAAAACCTGATCCAATTTAAAACTTTTTGTTAGTATTTTTAATAAACAATTTCTTAACTTATGGAGTTGTAAAAACATTAAAAATCATTTGGAATGCTTTATGAGGTAACTAATGGGATCATTATGTCGAAAATCCAATAACGTAGTGGCTATACTAGGACATTTTCCCAAGTAGTAAACCTGTTAAAACACTTCTATAACAACATAAACCACTTCTCTATCTCATATGGGTCCTTCTGACCCTCCAAAATTCATAAAAAAAATATAGAGCCTCAAGCTTAACTCAAACAACATTCTTACAAGCAACATCATAAATTATGACACAATTCATACGAAAAAAATAAAGCTTTTACAATATTATAGCTTTACTTACAAAAATAACCAAAGTTATAGATTAGGCCCAATCCCTCCAAAATCATAAGATCACACTACTAATATTACATTTACATCATTACACTATTACAAAATGATTAAAAATACCCACATAGGGGCTATCTTTAAAGTCTCTTGTGGTGCATAAGCTTTGGTTCTAATCTGCTGCTCTATTATCTATGCATTTTAAATAGGCAATGTGCTAAGCTTTCACTTAGTGGTGTAATCACTTTAACTAGGTATAGCAATTTAAGCATACAATTATGCAATATGTGTCAACTGAGATATTTTAATACCATACATATACACACATTGTGATAATAACAAAATTATGCAAATTTAACACTTACTTACCTTTAATAACCCGAAAACTTCATTATATCCATAATCACAACTACATTGTTATTAACATAATTAAAACCAATCATTATGCATGAGATATTTATATATTGGTTATAAAAATACACATGCTTCATTTTACATGGTAACGAGCATATAAACATGCATTGTGATCCATTACCATACAAACACGTCATTTTCGCATATTTGGGTTCTAAGCCCTTATATGCATTAACTTGTCAATATAATGAGTATAAAACTCTACATAATACCACATGTATCATATTAGTGGGTTTAATCCGACATTATACCAAAACATCAAAGTCACGCATAATACATCTCTTAAAATGCACTTAACATTATTTTTATGATTAATTATGCTATAACCACAATTAACCTTTTTATTTTAATTAACTTGTTTAATTTATGCCTATAGTAATAAGACAACTATCTAAGGCTAGATAGTGTATAACGGGCTATTTGAAGGTGCTTAAACAATGTACCAAAAGGCACTAATATCTGTGTATACAAAACACATCAACTTGAAGGCTCGCATATATGTAGTGCTAAATAGTGGCCCGAAAGCTTAGTGCCCGTCGACACAAAAATATGCTTCATGACTCGAAGGCCTACTACTCGAAGGTAAACATTGTAGCTACTAAACTTAGTTGATCAGTTAACCTATCCATACTAGGTTGTCTAACTATACAGGCATCATTAAATTGGTCAATTAACTCATTTTTAACAATATTAATTCATAACATAAGTTATGTCATCTTATGCATAAATGCATCCCAATAGCCATTTTACATCTCAACGAGGCCTAAACAATCAAGCTAAGCAACATGTGTTAACTAAAACATAACATTGCACCTTCTATTGGATTCCTGAGGAAATCTAATAAGCAGTGCACTTCTCGCTAGGTCACCCATCCTAAAATTTCCACCATGTTCATTTGTTTAACTTTTAACTATATTGCACTAAACAACTCTATCTGATCCCAACTTCATTTAGGTCAAATCTTATAATCCACTTAAGTTCATATTATCATGATTCAGCCATTACAGAAAGAATCTAACACAATCTAGTATCATCTAAAAATTTGGCAGCACAACGGTTGCCTTAGTCACTATCCCAAAATTCATATCCACCTTTAAACACTTCAATATTATATATCACATCTCTTGATCCCTTTTGGTTCCCCAGTTATCACCTATCAACATCATCTAACATAGAGTAATCATAAGCTTTAGGCTACAATAAAACATATAGAGCTTTAGGCTCACAAACATGCAACACAT
>CANXYI010743913.1:0-17827 GCA_948208565.1 Hura crepitans | reverse complement strand
CATGATTGGGATGTTAAATTATGGAAATGAATGCATGCAAGGGTGATTCCCCTTGTTCACTGAGATCTTTGTAAAGAGGTGTGTATGTGTGTATGGCTTGTAATGGTGTTATGGCATGAAATATGCTTACAGTGTATGTATAGATAGTGAGAATTAGTAGGTCATGTGTATGTCTTTTTGTGGCCGAAAGGTCCTTTTATAGGTATGTTAGGTGAATGGTAGGTGTACATGGCTTATGGAATGGTTTTTAGTAAGCCTTTAATGCCATGTGAGGTGTAGAGAAAGAACTTAGTGAATTAAGGCTTGTGTGTGGGTGTATGTAATGTGGCTGAGGCATGTTTGTAGGGTATGTTAGCCTAATTTGCATGGTAAAGGCATAATGTGTGTATAAGCATTCTTGTGTGAAGTTTAAGTGTGTGTAAATATGCTTGAATGTGAAAGATAGCATGTATAAGGCTATTTAAGACTTATGGCTAAGAGCTTGGCAATGTAAGTTAGCAAGAAAATGAGGTAAGGCCTTTAGCATTTGTGTGTGCAATGGCATGACATTTGTGGCATTATGTATATGGCATGATTTAGGTTGATGTGCATGTTTAGTGTGGTATGAAATAAGCAACATATGAGAAATTTTTAATGTATGGAAAAAGGATTAAAGAATGAACTTAAATTGACTTAAAATGGCATGAAAAATGGCTTTGAAAATGGATTAGTTTTAGGCATGGAAATGTACCTTAAAGTGACCTAAAATGTGATGTTTTTGTAAGTTGGCATGTAAGCCATTTGCGTGGTAATTAGATGTTCTACATTGCGGTTGGCTTTAGGCCTATAGAATTGCATGATCATTGGTGCAATTGGCACTAAAAAAGGACTTAAAATAAACCTAATATGGCCATCGTAATTAGGAAAAATGAACTATAACTGTCCCATAAAAGTATGATTTTGGGACTGTGATTAAAATAATTGTTTAACATGAATATAATTAAGCCAAAATATTAGGCTAGACCAAATTCGATATGCTTGTAATTATGCCTCAAGAATTAACTCAAAAAATGACAAAAAAGTTTACCCGTGATTGCCCATTAGTGTTAAAAATGACCTGTAACTGTCCAGGTAAAAAATCAACTATTTGATAAAAATTTTATCTATCTATTTTTCAATTCATAATATTATAAAAAAATGATCAATAAAGAAATAAACTTAAAATGAAGTTAGATAGCCCATTAGTCAGATAGCCACTAGATAGATTGACATGTCAACTTAAGGATTAGCAGCTGCTAGACTATCTAGTTATCAGACCAGGCCGGTGTAGCTGCCAAAGTTCATAATTGAGCCACTACACTATTCTCTTGGATAGACACTTTTTTTCATTTATTGGATATCAGACTATACAAGTGCAGTGGCCAAGGTCCCTATATAAGTCGCTACACAAGTCTGC
This sequence comes from Hura crepitans, assembly GCA_948208565.1. NCBI lineage: Eukaryota > Viridiplantae > Streptophyta > Magnoliopsida > Malpighiales > Euphorbiaceae > Hura > Hura crepitans. The sequence continues at coordinate 16,392 of CANXYI010743913.1, read as the reverse complement.
TGGGCAAACATTGGAAGAAATACTTTGACATGATTAATGCTTTGGGAGTTCTATGGACTGATCGCTATGCATAATTAATCAATAGCTTTGCCCCTTGGGAGGTTCCTATGAATGGATCCCTATAGGCTATACTAGGCCGATGCAGTAGTTAGGGTCCTAAATGTTAGCCATTGCACATCTTTTAGTTAACTCTTTATCTAGTGTTTGCAAGTGTCATCTATCTAGTCAGGCCTATAAAAAGGACTTAAAATAGTAAAAAATGTTATTTTAAATTATTTTATGTTAATTTCTGGTAGTAAATTTTACTAAAAACTCTATAGTGGCATTTTGGCAATTCTAATGAAATAAGACATATCATCTGTATGACCTCAATCATTTGGTATGTGTCTCACACATTACGCCTACATTATTATTTGTAATTGCATGTGTGTATTAATGCATGTTTTTAATGGTTTAGATTTACTTATTGAGTTTTATACTCAGCATATCAATGTTATGGTGCACAGGTAACATAAATACATAAGCCAGACTTGGTGATCGTGCAGTATAGCTATATAAGAGTTCAATGGTAAAGAAAGTTTTTTTTCTTCATTTAGTAGTGGCACTCATGTAATATCCTATAGGTTTGGGTTAGCATGCTTAAAAGCTACTATGTTTTCATAAATAACCTAGATGTGATGTATATAAGCTAGTGTGGTGTTTGTTTGGTTTGTCTATGGACTTGATAACTGTGGGCCTAAGGCCCTGTGTGTTTTATGCTGATATGTGTTTGATGTTTACTAATGACTGACTAGGGTACCAGAAAGGTCAAGATAGAGGTTTATGAGTTTTTTGCTTATTAAACTATTTTTTAACGGGTAAAAAAATTTTTTATATGTTAACCGAGTAGCCGTCATGTTGCCCAATTTTCTATGACCTGTAAAGTGTATGTATACGCTTTGTCTAAGTTAGTCAGACCTTATATGAATATGTTTAAGGTTTAGACTGGACATCTAAGCAATATATGATCGAATTTTAGAACAACCCATAAGTGTTAAGGAGTTTTCTCCTAAAGCAATTCTGAGATGGGTGACCTATTATGAAGTGCATCACTAATCTAGTTTCCTCAAGATTCTAGTAGGGGGTGTCATGACCTATCAGCATCATTGTAATATAGCAGTTTAATGAAATCAATCTTAGACACTAGCACTCATGTAAGATTCCCAGGAATAAGAAACCTATGCTCTAATACCACTAATTATCTGACTTCCTATCGGATTCCTTAAAAACCTAACAAGCGATGCACTTCTTGATAAGTCCCCTATCTTAGGATTGCTCTAAGAGAAAACTCCTTAACACTTATGGAATATGCTAGAATTCTATAAGATATGGCTTAAATGTCTAGTCTGATCCTTATACACATTCATACATGGTTCAACAGAGTTAGACAAAGCATTTACAAACACTTTACAAGTCATAGAAAAATCAACAGCACAATAGCAACCCGAGTGACATAACAAATTTTTTTTTACCTGTTAATAACATTTCTATAGCCAAAAACCAATAAACTCCTCGTAGACCCTTATGATCCCCTAGTCATTCATCATCACACCTCATATAGGACAAAAACACACACATAGGGCCTCAGGCCCATAGATATCAAAATCACAAGCAACATCGAACAAACAAAACACTTATTTATTTACAATCCAATTTGCTTAAGTTTAGCACTTCAATAGTTTCTAAGCATGCTAGACACATAACCTACAGTTTTTACATGAGTGCCTACTAAATACATCAAAACACATATAAAACTCAAACCCTTATTGTCTCTACAACCATACTACATGTACAACGAGGCTGTATTGCTATTCCTGCTTACCTACACAACAAGACACTAACACACTAAGTATAAAACTCAGTGGTAAATTTAATAAATTAAAACCATGACTTATATAGGCACACAAATACTTTAATATACTAATAACATAGGATTTAAGTTTATAAAACCAATTAAAAATGCAATACTCATTTCATTTCCATACATTCTATTAGCCAGATAATTACAGTTATGCCATTGTGATAATTTCATTCAATTTATTTCTTTCAATTTATTTAGTTAATCCATTATTCCCAAGTACATTATTTAAATTATTAAATAAGCCCAACTAGGTAGACTATACTTATATACACTAGACAATTAGGGAAATAAGTGGTGGCAATGGCCTTGAATTTTAAGACCTCAGTCTCTGCCTGACTTAGTGTAGTGGCTCAACCAATAAACCTCAGTCACTGCATCGACCTTGTCTTATAGTAAGATCCTATAATCCCCTAGTAGTAGACAAATAAAATTATCCTTATCTCACCATATCATTACATTAGTGTATAACATCAACCTAGCATCATTTAAGGGCACACAAAATTTCACGGCCAAATTCCTTCAGCAGATAGGCTAGCAAAATTCTCAAAAAATTGTGATTTTATCGAAAATTTCAAAAAATCCTTAAACAACCTCAAAAAATTAAAATTCATTCTTTGTTGTCCTAATTAAAATTTTTAACCTTTAGGGTATGATATTTTCATTTCTGTCTAAGCTTATCCCATGTCATTCCTGCCTTGACTTAACCTAAGCCTGTGGCCAACTAGATTATTGCATGGAATAATTTTTTGGTTCTACTAAATTTTTAAATTGAGTCATTTTCACCCTTTTCAACCCTCTTAAAGTTTAATGGCCAGTATACCCCACCTCATGCCTTGTCAAGGTGATCAGACACTTTAGACACAATTTTTGAGTCTCAAGGTATTAGTCACGAAGCCTCAACATATGGGTATTACAACACACATATATCTATATGGACTACATTCCTCATAAGAGAAAGTTTATGTGAATTGTATAATAGTTTTGACATGTCAACAATATGGATATTAAAGAATGGAATAATTATACAACATGCTAACATTATACAAACACATCATAAAACATAATTGATAAGGCAAATAGAACACTGTTATTAAAATTAAGCCCATAGGGACAACACATCTTGAACATATCAATAAAGTAAGTTTATGATGACATCATCATGCTCATAGATAGGTCCATTCAATGAAGACAAAAATAACATAATTATTATAACATGAAAATAGTTAATTGCATAACATGAAACAACTTAAAATGTCAACCTACTCTTATGCTCAAAATGGGGATTACATAGAATTACCTCATTTGTGATCAATCCTTAGAGATCCTATGTCCTTAAAAATAGTATGGATGCATAACTGGAGGCCTCAAATCTTATCCTTTTAAGTTGGCTTCAAACAATAATGCAAAAGGTAGGGTTTTAGAAGAATAAACATTAAGTGTGGGCTAATAGAAATAGTAGAGCAATTCCTTGTTAGAGTCCTCTCCTAAACTTATAAGCAGTGGATTTAGGATCTCAAAATTACCTCCTCTAAGCTCTCCTCTCTTCCTTTTTCCTATAAAGGGTATTTATAGGCTTAAGGTGATAAGTCTTCCTTCCAAAAATGAGAGAGTCCTTCTAGAATTGAGAGACAGAGTTTGGACAAGAATCCCATGCTTCTAGAAGCTTTCATGTTGGCATGTCCATATGGACTTGACATCTTTGTTTCTAAAGACTTAGGTTATGGATTTCCTTGCCAGTCTAGGTGCTTTTTGCCAAGTCTTGGGCTAGGTTAGTTTTAGTTAGTGTGAACATGGGCTTTGTCTTTTTCGTGCTGATCAAAGGCTTTAGGTTAAACTAGTGTAGGATGGCTAGGGTGCGAACCTTATAACATTAAGTTTGGGTGGACTTATGCCATATTAGTCTGTGTACACTTGTTTTCTATGTTACTTGCCTTATTACTTAAGCCTTTCTTTGGTTATCATTATAGGCCAAAAAGTGAAGCGTTTATAGTTTCTATCACTTTGCTTTATGTTATGAAATGCCAAAGTAATAGTGCACATCAAAATACATTAGTTAGAAATAATTACCTGAAGGTATACTTACCTAGTGTAAAGCTACATCGAATACAAATGCCTGCCTCCAAATCATTGCAAAAGCTTGCTAGACTTGAGTTGTATTTTCCCTTAAAAAATTATTTGATATTACAAAGAAAACTACACTGAATAAGGGTGCATGCCTATCCTAGAGTGAAGTGAAAATCCAACTAGATCAAAAGATGTTTTTACTTTGATATTTCTAGATAAGGTTTAAAAGAAAGCTACATCAAATATGAATGCCTACTTGCCTTGGAGTGCAGATGAACTACACCAAATACGGTTGCCTATTCACTTTTAAAGGAAGATAAAATACACCAATACTAGTCACTATTTGCCTTCAAAGGAATTTTAGGTTGTTTAAAGTTGAAGAAACTGTACTGAATGTAGGTGCCTATTCGCCTCTTTATGGGAAGATAAACTACACCGAATATTGGAGCCTATTTGCCTTCAATGGAATTTTAAGTTTTTTAAAGCAAACTACACCAAATGCAGATGCTTGTTTGCCTTTAAGGGGAAGATAAACTACACTGAATATGGGTGCATGTTTGCTTTTAAAGGAATTTTAAGTTGTTTGTAGAAAACTACAATGAATACGGGTGTTTATTTGCCTTTAAAGGAAGATAAACTACAATAAATTCATGTGCTTATTTAGCTTTAAGGAAATTTCAAGATGTTAAAGAAAACTACATCAAATGTTGGTGCCTATTTACCTCTGGGTGAAGATAAACTACACTAAATATGGGTACCCATTCGCCTTTCAGTTCTTAAGTTATAAATAGACTGAACCAATTCTATTAATAACTTTAAAAGAGTTGACCGAACCAAATTTAGTGATGAGTTTAGAGATACTAATCAAACTGAATCTAGTGATAGGTCTGAGTAGGTTAATTGAACCCTAAACTGGTGATAGGTCTAAAGTATGCTGACCAAACAAAATCTAATGATAGGTCTAAGTTTACTGACTAAACTAAATCTGGTGTTAGGTCTAAAGAATAATCTGATGTCATGGACCAAGCCAAATTTAGTGATAAGTTTTAACTAGTAGTATGATGTTGTGGACCGAACCAAATCTGCTACTAAGTCTGAAGTAAACATCTAAACTATATCTAGTGTTAAGGACAGTGACATCATATGGACATATGTCATTTGTGATCTAAGTGCATAACTAATTTATGAGTTAGAGGCTTAAATGTAGCAGATATGTGCTAAGTACATGTGAGCCTGCATGACTAAATGTACTACCCTTTATGGATAAATTTTTGCTTAGTTCTTAAACTATTGGAAGGATGAACCATTCTCTATAATGTATTAAGGAATATGACTCTATTTTGAATGATACATGTGTTTGATATTCGTAATTCTTGTCTTTGAGTAATGTGATTGATGTTTGATAAGATGCTTATGCATGTAAACCTAAAGAGTGGTGTGTTTAATGCATATGGCTAATGTTGGATGAATTAATTGATACATGTGCAAATGTATAAATGCATCTAGTGATTGACGGCCTAGTTTTCTCTTGAATGAATGAATTTATCCTATCATAGATTAATGAGCATAAAAACATGAAGGGAATTTAATGAATGAATGATTACACTCAATCTTATGAATGAGTGTGAAACTATGAAGGTGAAGGATAAATGAGATAACTGTAATGATAGAGTGATTCAATATGAATATGTCATAAATGGTTAGACAAGTATCTATTAACTACATGCTTACTCAAATAAGCCCAGGTGAATGAATTTGGTAGTGAATAAGTGATATGCAAATTGGTTCCTAATCTTTTCTAGATAAAGGAATATAGCAAGGTAAGCTTATAACTAAGGGGTGAATAATGCATTTCTAATGAATATAAAGGTGTGTGTGTTCTTATTTATTTTCTCTTAAATGAAATAAGCAATATAAGTGAATGGTAAATGCATGTAAGACATGAATATGACTTTTTTCTAAATGAATGATTGAATGAATCATTTCTCACAATGTATGAATGGTGAAGGCAGATATATGTTGAATGACAGTACATTTTTGCTATCATGAATGAACGGTGAAAGCTAATGTATGTTAAACAATGGATGCATCTTCTCCTATAGTGAATGGATGTTCTTTCATGATGGATCTATGAATGAAGGACAATGTATGAACATGCAAAATGGGTATTTTTTCCTAAGACAAATGTATGAATTAGTGTGAGTGAGTAAACCAATTGTTTAATATGTATTTATGACAATGTTTCTAAATTCATGAATCAGTACATGTTTTGTTATCGATATCATTCTCCTTTCAAACTTATCATAGGAAAAGCTTAGGTTTACGAAAAAAGTTAAGTTATAGGCTAGGTTGCAATAATGAGAATAAGGTGTCTCTTAAAGAATGATGTCAAGTTATGGTGATGGAAATGCTAGGGAAAGTGTTGAGAAGTAAGTCAAGTTAAGGTTATCAATGGTGAGGCCAACATTGGGTGAAACATTAATATGCCATAGAGGACATTTAAGCATGTGGGGCTAAAGAGTGAATGATTATGAAGAATGAGCATGCATATGTATGTGATTACGTAGCATAATACTTTTATTATTAGCTAGCTTGATGTTTTTCAAACTAAAAATTTTCTCTCAACCTCTAATTATTACCTGGATTGCCCTTTGTGGGCTTTCAATCTAGCAAGGTATGCTTTAGTTTTTGCCTAGGCCACTCTTTACAAGTTTTAAACCTCGTGAGCTTCTTTTTTTTTAATTTAGCTTATCCACTTTTGGTTAAGGCTTAAAATGTGATTATATTGTGTTTGATCAATTAAGTCTAGACTTGCACCTTCTAAGATAGCATAATATGTTTTGGAGCTTTTTCCATGGGAGATAAAGCTTTTCATGTCAACAAGTGGCTAGTCGTGGGTGCCAACTTTATGCCCCCAATGTCTTGAATTTTTGCACTTTGACTACATGTTAAATGTTATCTTTTTTACATTTTTAAGTACTACATTAATGATATCCCTATTATTAGTTAGTCATGAAGATTTTTTGACTAAATATTTTCTCTCAATGCCCTTTACTTTTGCTTAGGTTCATGCTCTTGGCTTATCCAGTGGGAATTAGAAAACTTATTTCCTTTTAAATGATGGCAACTATGGTTGAAAAGAGAATGCTTATTTGGTTGAGGCTTAAGGCAAATCTTTTCTTTTTTTTTGGTAAGCTTTAGAGTTTTGGCATCTTAGAGCTTCTGACCTTTGGATTTTAGTTATGAGCAAGAACAAAAAATGTTTGACTTTTTAATATGATTGTGATGAGCTTTTAAGCTTTAAAAATGATGATACATAATAAATTTGATGCTTTAAGTTTTGGAGCCTATATAGTTTGGACTTATTTTAAGTTTTAAATAAAAGGTATTCTTTTGAGTTTAGTTGCCCTTAGCTTATTATTTCCTTTCTCTTATCTCACATTCAGGGATATTCCTCATGTTTTACAAGGAAATATCATATTTTGTGCTTCAAATTTGTGTGTAGCAATGGTAAGCCATCAAGAATTGTTTGTAATAAATGTGGGGTAATATGATCATGTTTATTTCTTTCCTCTTAACTCACTTTTAAGAGTATCATGCTATGAAGTGATTGTGGTACATAAAAATGTGCATAAAAAGCTAAAATGATGTTTTATTAAACATTAATTGTTCCAACATAAAAGCAAGAAAATAACTAGAAAAGAAAACTAAGGCAATCTTTATATCTTTATTTGATCTATCCATATCCTTGATTCGTACGATCTAGTAGTTGGTCAAAAGTTGGATGATGGGGTGGTAAACTGAATGTTAGAGAAAGAACCTTACTTTTCAGAGATTTGCAAAATGTAAGTTATGTCTAGTAATTAGTGATCTTTAGGGTTAGGGATGCTATTTAAAGGTTCTCTTCTTGTAATTCCTTAAGTATCATGTCTGTAGTTAAAAATTGACTTTTGCCTTTGCTTCTAGGCTTTGTTACCATTTGGGTGATGAGGTGTGTTGAAGGAAGAAAAGGATTTAGTATTTTCCTTTCAAGTGCCTGAGCAAAAGATTATCCTTATAGTAAGCATGATAAATGATACATGTTTTAAGCATTATGATTATGATGCTATGTTATGCTTAACATGTATGGATGATTGTCAGATTGAAGGATAATGAAGCATATAATATGTACATAATGTGACTGTAAATACATATGAATATGTGATGGATGTGAAGTTTACATTATAGTATGCCAAGTGTATGTATGAGATGTAACTTTTGTAAGTCAAATACATGTGATATGAACAAAACATGCCAAGAGATAATATGGATATGGGATATATACATGTTACACTTATACTTGGTAAGATAGTACAAGGTGAATGAAGTTTACATGATGTGAATGCATATGGGTAAGGTTGCTTGTTATTCTTATTAATGTGATATAAGGAGGAAGGTTAATGCATGTAAGGTTGAATAATGCATGACTAAGCCTAAATAGTATACATTAAGCTATGGGATAGTGTTGTACTTGAATACAAGATGGTCTGGGATGCAAGATGCATGTTTGTGTATAAGTAACTTACCAAAATTGCATGAAATGTGTATAATAAGTTTGAGCAAGGTGACAATGCATGAACAATTATTTCTAAGGTATGATGCAAGTAATCTCTACAAAGTACATGGATTGCAATGCATGTGGGTTTTGTTCTTCCTAGACAAGTGAGCCTTTTAGGCATATATATGGATGGCCTCATGATGAATAATGATGCTTCACATGTTAGGGTACTTATAGGTTCATTATATATGATAGAGGTATAAAAGATGTATGCCTAGAGATATATTCATGATACATATGGGGGTGAAAAATATATGCATGGTTTTGTATGGATACATGTGAGGATGTAAGTATAAGAATATAGGATACACACATGAGGTGCTTATTCCCTAGATGCTATGGTGTCTACCTACCTATGTGGATTGCTAATGTATGGGTGAGGTTAGGAGACTCTAGTATAGGGATAATCATAAGGAATAACATGTGTTAGTGTGAGATGTATTTAACATAAGGTGTTACATATCAATGATGTTTGACTAAGCCTAAGCCTAAAAAGTATGAATGGGATAGTGTTGCAACATATGTTAATGTATGAATGAAAGCCTATAACTCTAGCGTATGTGCTTTAGTTGATTTATGAAAGCCTTTAATTCTAGTTCAAAATTATTAGAGTTGTCTAATGTTATGCATTGTTCCTATTAATGCCTAACATGTGTGCTCCATGTCTTATGTATGAATGATGTTATAAAAATAAATATGATACATGCATATGTGTAGATGTATGGCATTGATAGTTAGTGCATGGATGAATCATAGGATACTTGAGTAAAAGGTTAATATGCCTTTACAAAATGAAAGTCGTTGATGTTTGGTTTGCACGTTATATACTAATGTAAAGCCTACTTAATTCTATATGAAGTGTGTTTACAATGTATGAGCATTAGGATGAAAATGAAAAAGTTTACGAGATACATATGGTATACAAAATTCATGTCAAGTAGTAGGTATAATGTTATGCATGTGCCTTAAGATAAAAGCTTAATATATACATGGTACATAAAAATAGGAAAGACATAAAATAAAAAGGATGTATTGTTTATGTTCTCTAGTAATGTGATGTTAAAAAGGATTCTGGTTAGGGTGTACAGAGACAAACACAAGCAATAAGCCTTCTAACCTTATTACTCCCACACACATGGTCTAAGTAATTCTTCCTAGGTGGGGTTACCTAAGTATCATCAATGGATGTATAGGTTCAATTATGTGCCTAATTCAGCCCAATGACCTCTTGTATTTATGGCATATCCAAGAATAATGGCCTACAACATTTAAGTCTTTTTTGAGGTTAAATTAGGTTGGGCCCATTCATGATAAAAGGCATAATGGGCTTGGCTCAACTTTAAATAAGATTAAATGCAATAAGTTGAAATAGTAATCATAACTCAATCGCAATCACTTAGGGAAATGTAACCTAGGGTAAGTTGCTAAGATTGAATATATGGGCTCATGGTTTGGTCAAAAAGGCTTATGGCTCGGTCAAAAAGGCTTATGGCTCCCATGAGTGGAGGTCCCTTCTAATGAGTCTTTCTAATAAAGGATAATAATGATCGATTAGTTCACCTTTTCATATACTAGAAGGTAGGAGGCTTGTGATTAGTGGATATGCTGGCCCTTCTCCATTCTCGATTGAAAAATGGAGTCATGGTTCACAACACCATCCAGGGTAAAATGGGTAGTTTATATATAGAGTGTAATTCATGGGATTGATAAAAATTAGAATATTAGATGGCATATTATTTGGGCACTTTCAAATTGAGATTTTCAGTCCCTAGCAGAGTCATTGCTATAGAGAAAATAATGTATTTTACTAGGGACAATAACAGTTTAGTGTTTAGGAGTCGCCACCTAGCCTCTATATTAGGACCTCTGATCTTCTATAGAAGAATGGTTTAGAATTTAGATCTTACTTATACCCTAATAATATGTCTTCTTTTTATATTATAATGTTTATCAATTTTGTATGTAGAAGGTATGCATTTTATTTAAAGCAATTATGTCACATTTTCACTTAGAAAGAGTAAATTGCAATATTTAAAACATACAACAAGTATATCATTTATTGACATCTTGAAATTGGGTTATTGACTAATTATGGCATGATGTAACAATTACCTATAATTCCATAGCAATTGGTAATAACTACCCAACTCCCATATCTAGGAGATTGATCTTCATTAAAATACATTTTTAATGTGACTTCTGATTTAGGAAAACTTAAAATCATTTTGTTAGGAAAACAACAATTAATTAGATAGAAAACCACTGATGCGAAGTTAGGATTTTATGTGTAAAACAAGTTGTTTAACTACTTATTACAACCCAAAATAACCCAAAAGATATAATAAGTATAAAAACAAAGGAAATAAAATAGAGCACTTAATTGGTCACGTTTGTATGTCGATAAGTCTGTGCAGACTCTATAAAGCTCTAGCATGTGTCCATATAGACTACTACTTATAAGGTTATTACATCCATTTGGACCTCTACTCAAGTGCGAAGGGTCACTTGCATACAACTCAAAGGAAAAGGTTAGTGATACCAAATAAGGATTTATAAGGATCAATAAAGAGGATGAGAAATGGAAATACGTGTGAAAATTAAAGTCAAAAGTAAATGTCTATGCAAACTACGTTCTTTATAAAACGGAGTCAATGCAGACTACACTCTTTATGAGAAGGAGTCTCCGAGATCTTAAAGATAGAATAAATATGAATAGAACAAGTACATCTATACAGAATACGTTACTAGTGAGAAAGAGTCCATGTGGACTGCATAATAATTTTAGTATGTCACCAATATGCATAATATAGAATAGAATAATTATACAACATGATAACATTATAGCCTTATGTCAACATAGTAAATAGAAGACATTAGAACATGATACATAAGATAACTAAGACACTATTATTGAACTTAAGTCTATGCAAATGACAAATCATACACATATCAATAACATTAAGTCTGTGTAGACTGCATAAACGGCCAAACATGCATAACACACATATATTCATACATATTACATTCCTCATGAGAGAAAGTCTTTATGGACTGTAATAGTTTTAACATGTCAACATTATGCATATTAGAGAATGGAATAATTATAGAACATGCTAACATCATATAAATATATTAGTGTGGTAAACAAAATACTTTAAAACATGATATGTAAGGAAAATAGGACACTATTATCAAAATTAAGTCCATATGGATGACACATCTTGCACATATCAATAAAGTAAGTTCATACAAACATCATTGTGCTCATCGATAAGCCTACACTATTACGAAAGAAATAATAGAATTGTAATAACATGAAAACAGTCAATTGTGAAGTATGAAACAACTTAAAATGATGACCTACTCCTATAATCAAAGTAGGGATTACATAAAATCACCTCACTTGTAATCAATCATTGGAGATCCTAGGTCCATCAAAATAGTATGAATGCATAACAAGAGGCCTCCAATTTTAGCTTTGTAAGTGGACTTTAAGCAATAATGCAAAAGGTACAATTTTGGAAGAATAAACTTTAAGTGTGGGCTAATAGAACTAGTAGATCAATTCCTAGTTGGAGTCCTCTCTTTGACTTATAGATAGTGGGTTTAGGTTCTCAAAATTGCCTCCTTTGAGCTTTCCCTTTTCCTAGGAAGGTTATTTATAGGCTTAGAATGATGAGTCTCTTATCATAAAGTGATTGAGCCTTTCTAGGATTAGGGGATAGAGTTTAGATATAGATCCTGGACTTATAAAATCTTTCATGTCGACAAGTCTATATAGGCTTAACATTTGAGTCCGTACGGACTTAGGTTATGGGTTTTCCCATCAGTCCATGGGCTTTAGGCTAGGTCTTAGGCCAAGTTAGTTTTAGTCTTTATGGATATAGGCTTTGGCTTGTCAATACGGATCATAGGCTTTAGGCTTAACTAGTTTAGGATGGCTACAGTGCAAAGCTCATGACATCTAGTTTGAGTGGTCTTGTACCATGTTAGTCCATGCGGACTTTGCTTTCAGGTTGCTTGCTTTGTTGCTTGAAGCTGTCTCTAGTTATCATCATAGGCTAAAAAGTAAGGCACTTACAAATAGTAAATCTCGAAGTCCTTTTATATATGAGAATAAGGTTTCTAACATTACTGATCAAGAGTTTTTGAGTTAAATAGTATATTTATAATAGTTTGGTATAGAAAGGAGAACATTCAAATGGAAATGGAATGATATTGAGTTTGTATATGAATAGTACCACTTGAGAGTGAATAGTACCTCTCGAGTCACAAAATGTAATAACATTATAAGATAGTTAGATTAATTATAAAATATTTTTGGGTGAAGTTTCGAAAGGAAATAGGGTCATTAAGGAGGTTAAAAACATGAGTTAAGTTTTTTTATGGTAGTGTGCTATGAATAGTAACATAGTTAAAGCTAAACCATAAAATAATTTTGAAGCACTTAGATAAACCTAGAAATGCCATATCTTAAAGCTAAAATATTCTAAAGAATATTATGGTATAGGTATCAAAATTTTTGGAGTTCATGAGAATTTTATAAAAATCAAATGGGATAAAAAATGGGCTATTGAATTTTAGAGAGTTGATCATGGCTATTGATGGGGGCATATGTAAGGCTACAATATTTGGTAAGAAGGCAGAATTCTAGTAGCTTCTCTCCCTCTCTTTCTCTTCTGCTTCTTGTCAACAATCAAAAAGCCATTTCTATCGCTTTTAAGCATTCCTCCTTCAATTTGCTATTAAACATCACACCAAATCAACATCTTATGACATGATTTAATCTCTTTATGCTTTGAAAATCAATATTGAGGCTAAAAATTGAGGAATTTTGGATGCATTCAAGTGGGATGAATAGTGACACCCATTTAAGTATGTGGTTATTTTTAAGGTTTATTTGGGTACTAACAAGAGTTATATATGTTTAATTTAAAGAATCAAAGCATATTTTAATTATTATAAATTTTTAATTATGGATTGAGGTTATGTTCTGGAAGAGATGAGGAGGAAGTGAGAGGAAATTATTAGAGAAAGTTAATGGATGCTCTAAGGAGTTATTTGATGCTATTTAAGTAAGTATGTCCCTTATAGTATGTGTGCATAAAATTTTGTATTTGAAAAGTGTCTTAATGCATAAAATGTAGATGTTCATTTAAATAACTTGGTGTTAAATGATATGTGATAGTTGTAATATATTGGAATGCATGTATAATGTCTTGAATTAATTAATGAAAGTATAATTTGGTGTGTGAAATGCATGATGGAAGGAAATGTTTGTGTATATGTGAATTTCATGGCTATCTAGAGCAACCTCTAGATTGGAAGGTCTAGGTGGTCTAGAGCAACAACTAGATTAATAGGTTTGGTTGTCTAGAATAACCACTAGATTAGTAGGTCTGAGCTGTCTAAAGTGACCACTAGAATAAAACATGTAAAATGATGCAATCATATATTTTTATGAATAATAAGGATATATTTAATGTGATTAAGGCATAATGAGTTGTGATATTAATAATGAATGAAATATCAGAATGCTATGCATGATCTAAATATGGTAAAGTATATGATGGCAACATATAAATGGATATGATTATGTTGAAAATTAATTTAGCATGCCACCCTTAAAACATGAAATATTATAAGTATGTTTTCTAAGGTCAAATGGTTTAATATTTAGATTTAGAAGAAGTCTAGAACAATTTCTAGAACATAAATGGTAAATGGAGAAGAGAGTAACCACTAGAACAATGATTAGAAATGCACCATGATAAGAATATGATCTACTATGTTTATAAATTGTTATCCATGAAGTATAATTGAGTATGTAAAGTTGTAAAAGTACAAAAGTAATTGAAGGCATGAATGAGTTATAACAAAATGTTTATATGTGAAGGCCTAAATCATAAAGGCGTAATGACTAAACATAAGTTGTGTTCCATGAATGAGATCAGGATGAAATGTGTTATGGCATTTATCTAAATAGATCTATATTAGTGATGCATATTATATAAAGGTATGGATATGCGATATGAAATGCATATATGTAAATAAGGCAATCTGCTTAAGCTAAGAATAATGTATGTATTATGAATATACACGTATGATAGTGAATGTGCATATATGCATAACTAATCTTTTTCTACGATGAAAGTTAACATGGGAGCCTTCAAAATAAGAGTTATGATTTTTCATATGTCTTTATTATAACCAAATGACCTAAGGTATGTGGTTGTCTATATGTTGCCTATTATGTAGGTTACAAATAATGCATAACCATATAGATGAGAATGATCATGTGATCATGTAATAACATGTGTAATATAATGGAAACCTATTTGAACATATATATGAACTATTGGTATGAGAAAGAGATATGATTATGATTGAAAGGAAAGTGTTGAAAATAATATGTTTATGGTATAAAAGAATCGATATGGATGGTATATGGTAGTTATGAAATGCCATAATGCATTATGAGTTTATGATATGCCAAAAATAGCATAATATGTGAATTGATAGGTGCTTCAAGCATTCATTGACTACTTAAGACATAATAATTTGAATATAAAGCAAAAATGGCCTAAATTGAGTACAAGAGTAAAATACTTCTGATAATGTTTAATATGTATAAAAGATGGATTTGTTAATGCATTAATCAATGTATTCATGTTGCATAAAGGGTAATATAATGGGATTAACATAAATAGTGAAAAACATTTATTTTCCATTAAGGTTATGTGTTAACCAAATTAAAAATAAAATTTACTTAATTTACTTTAAGAAGGAGAAGCTTAAATAAACATGGTGAGTTAGCCTATACAATTAGACAACCTAGTTTTGTATTGGTCGATCAATCAACTAGGGAGCTTTATATGGTAGATTCTAGGTGTCTTTATTATTATTGCCCTTTGGGTAGTATTATGGGCTTTTGGGCAATATTATGAGCCTTCGGGCAAATGGCAGGCCTTTGGGCATTAAACCTAGTTATCTAGTCTAGTTTTATTGTTTTTTAGGTATGGGCAATAAAATGATTCATTTAACCTAAAGATTTAAATTAGGGAAACCAAGTAAAATTTTATATGCATGTTAAATAGGGAGTTTATTAAGATGTTAAAGATGTATACATATATACGAATGATCATTTATGTTTATTATGGATTAGGGACTTTGCAAAAGGAATTATTTAATTTACTGTGAGTGAATGTGGCAATGTTTATGTATGCTTATAATGAGTTTATGTATGACCATATTGAGAGATAAAGATTATGAGATCATGGCTTTGGCATGATATACATGTGAGCTAAAATAAAAGTCAAAGCCTGATATTATTTATGTCAAGCATAATAATGATGTTTGAAATCATTAGATTTATGGATTTATTATGATTACGTATGGACTATTGTGAATGTATCATGCAAATTGAGATGAAGGTTCCTTTACATGTTTGCTCTATATTATAAAGTATCTATGTCTAGATCATTAATATTTGATAATGTTGTATTTATCTATACCTTTTTATACATATTATAATATTTATTTATAACATAGTGGACTAGGTATTATGAATGTTATAATTTAATGTATGTAATATAAAATGAAAAGAAAAGGAATGTGCCATACAATACTAGATAGACCACTAGGCTATAAAGCTTAGCACATCATTTATTTATGATGTGTAGGTTTAAGGATAGCTTGGAAGGAAGAACCTTCAAGCTATAGAGTTCATGGGTTTATCTGAAGATGATATCGGATATAAGTTATTGTATATTTTAGGTATAACAAGTAAAAATAGTGTACAAGCACTCATATGTAAATTAATGTATAAATT